>VWZW01006263.1:0-87668 GCA_013397115.1 Edolisoma coerulescens
ATATATATATATATATTATATATTTCTTCTTTTAGCATATATTCAAAATATGGTTTTGTTATTTTGTTATACCTCTTTTGTATTGTCCTATAAAAAATACACCCAGGTATCTGTTCTACTGAATTTATCAAACAAATGCTTTTCCCTGGGTTTTTGAGGTGCTCAGACAAGAGATTCAGCTCCTGAATGGAGACATCTCAAGATGCTAGTCAGTACATCATGGCCTATGTAAATAAACTCTCCCAGACAGCTGAACCCCCCAAGGGATATGAGTATGTTCTCATGGAGGGCAGGCCTGTGAAGGTGCTGACTTTACAGGCACGCAGGACTTCGCAGTGGGCAACACAGTATTGCACATGTATGGGGTTGCTGGGAAAAGGGGAGAGGCACAATCATTGGTGCTTGTCCTGACACATGTGCTGAAGATATTCTTCCCAGTTCAGACAGGATTTTTCTTTTCTTTTCCCTCTGGAGCTGTCCAGTTGTTCCATGAGCTCACCTATAGGACGCTCTAAGACCCAAATGAACCTCTAAAGAGTTTCCTAGGTGTTACAGGAGCGTCCACCTTTGCTGTGCCCATTTGCATGACCTGCCCTCAAGTGCTACACACAAAATTTGGAGGCACCTCCTTTGTGTCCTTCCACTACATGTGGTTTTAAACCGAAAACAGTTACAGGAAATCACAATTAGATCAAAGTAGGTGCAGATCCAGGATGTTACAGGCTTTGCTACTGTCCCTAAGAAAATTATGGTACATGTCCTCTTGTAAGCTATTTTATCCAGGCATGTGGAGGGCAAAAATGTGACTGGGAAAAACCAATACAGATTTACCAAGGATAAGTGGTGCCTGACCTCTCTTGTCACTATCTGTGGTGAGACAACTTGCTTGGTGGTGAGCAGAGACAGCTGAGGATATCACTTATCTTGATTTTAGCAGGATGCTTGATGCAATTATACCGTTGTGTCCTGGCTGGCAACCCATTATGTTAAAGGTCACGAGGAGTATGGAAAATTGTCTGACTGGCTGGTGGTAGTCAATGGCTCCAAGTCAAACTGTGTGCCACTCATAAACAGAGCTCCTCAGGGTTAATGCTGGGACCAGCAGTGCTCAGCATCCTTCTGACTGGCCCAGATGATAGCACTGAGTGCATCTGCTACTCCAGGTTCATGTGTGACACAGCAGGAAGAGCTGTGCGTAAGCAGGAAGGGATAGCCACTCTGCAGAGAGATGAGATTGGGTTGTAAAGAGACGTGCAAGGTTCAACAAAGGGATATGTGAATTCCTGCTCCTGGGACACAGTGATCAAAAGCAAAAGCACAGGCTGAGGGACCCTGAGGTTCCTGGAGGGCAACAAGGTCAGCATGAGCTAGGGGTATATCTTAGCAGCAAGGCAGGCTAGTCCTGGGCCACATCAGGACAAATTTTATGCTTGCTGTCACATGAGTTTGAAATATGCATAGTCAGACTCATATTCCATGTCTGACAGGACCCTATTTCTTCATTCTCAGATTTCTCCTTTTTAGTCACTTGTTCCATTCTGGTACTTCTGATGTTTAGATTCGAGTTTTGGACTCTTGAAGGACTGTACTGTCTTCCTCTGTATTTCTTACTTCATGCTGTTTGCATCTAGTTCTATGAAAAGCTCATTTTTTTTCACTGAGATGGTATTTTCCCACATATACTTCTGACATTTAAATCTTCAGGACAATAGTCCCTTTGTGAGAAAATCCTTTAACTTCATAACCTCAGCCTTCACTAATATTTGCATTCATGTTGGAACTATGCCCTTTCCCCCAAGCTGTTCATTTCCCCAGGTGACTAATAACTGCAGAATGTTCAAGTGTTTGATGGATTATGAAATTGTTTAGATGACCCCCTTGTAGGGCAGGATTGGAAGGAATGTATGGAAGGATATCTGGATGTTGTGTCTCCAGTTTGTGATCCTTCCAGTCTTATCAGAACTAATGGAAGGGATCATGATAATGCATAAACATAAAAGCCTTCAGCAGAACTTTACAACACTAAGTGGGAGATTCTACACAGCAATGATGTGTAGTTTTGATGGATTACCTCAACACAGCATACAGAAGAAATCTTCTAAACAGGCCTTATAATTGTGAAGCATGAAATTTTTCACAATATCAAGATGGTATCATCTAAAGAAGGTCCAAAGATGGATATGTCTTTGTGAGCACAGAGGATTACAATACAATTTTAGAAATGTCTAAAATCTATCTTTAAACAAATTCTGAGTTCAATGATTTTCTAAGTATGCTCACACTCTTCAGCAGCAGAAGGGTTTCTGTGTAAGTACAGCTGGAAATCTTCGCAAAGCTTTAAATCAATGTTTTCAGATGAGGAGTATGGACAACCAGCTGTTCTGCATTTGGCACTTTCAGAACTACAATAGCAAACTGCAATTTGGGTTTGATGAGGTTGGTGTGAGGGGAACTCACCTCTGGAACCTGGGTCACAGGCCCTAGCCGAGCTTTGCTTCTTCTATTTTGTTTTGTTGTTTTCACCACCTCCCTCCCAATTAGTCAGTTTAGGGCTGGTTTTTCACTTTTGCATCATGACTATGACTAACACTTCCTATGGGGATACTTTCTAGGTGAATTTTCAGTCTTTTGTTTCCAGGGGGTTTTTGAGAATTTATGCCTGCTGGGACTTTGATTCACACCTTCCAGCTCTTTCCATATCTGAACTGCCTATGATCCTCAGCTGCTACTATTTTCTGAAAGGTAGTTTGGAAGTTGGCACTCTTCAGCAATGAGCAAAAAGAGCAGCTGTGTCACTGGAACACTTGAGAGTTACTATTTTGTTCAAACTGAAGTGTTGGTCTGAGGAGACCACCTTTTGGGTTGGAGAAATATTTTTCAGGCATGTGACATGCTATTTCCTGTACCTATACATCACTCATGAAGTAATGTCTATACATCACTGTGCAAGAAAACATGATGTTTTGTCTGTGTCTCATTTCAGACCATGTATCAGATTCACTGTCCATGACACTTTCCTAGTGAATTTTTTTATCCAGCTTGTGCTGTAAAACCAGATGCCTAATTATCTTTAGCCTGAATGTAAGAAGTGGAAGAAGATGTTTTGTTTGCTGTCTTTGCCAAGAGCAATTAGACTGCCTAATGGAAGCCAGTTGTCTCAGCCTTTCTCTGAGAATTGGATATGAACATTTTGACCAGGGTAACAAAGTGGTGAGTAACCTGACAGGTGAGCAAAGGTCTACCAGGAGATGTTTTATCTTCTCCAGACCTACCTGCTCTTTGTCCCTACTTCACTGATGAGATGGTCTAGGAAAACAGGAAAGTAAGAAGAAGAAGAAAGGAATACAGCTGCCTCAATGAGATATTAAGCCTGCAGAGTCACCGCAGGAGGGATAAACTCTGAGTGAGAGGCAAACGCAGGTATTCTTGTTTGTGATGCGGTTCCTTTATTGTCCAAGAATTAAGCGTTTTAAAAATGCCTTCATTGTTCTTTTCTTTAACAATGGTTTCTAAGAAGAAACACTTTTGGCAAGACTGCCATGAAAGAGGAGCTCTTGGAAGATTATATGAACTACCAAGGAAACTTTGTGGTGGAGGGCTTCTTCCCTGACTTGTCCAAGACCCTGTTCCCAAGCAAGAAGAAGGCTCCCAAAAAGCACATGCACCCTCGTTACACACAGGTGGCTCATGAGTAGAGAACATTTGGGATCATTTTTGAGGTAAATCACAAGATCCAGACCCTGGGTAGACTGACTGCCAAGCATGTGGTAAGACTCAGACTGTGCTATAGTGTAAATAAAGCAAGAGGTGAAAGAGCAAGATGGGAGAGTAGCATTTCTGTCAGTGTAAATGTATCTTCTGGAGCACTACAGGAAGAAGGACCCCATCAGGAATGGGAGGATGGGAGACACCATATGTTGGATAGGAAGAGATGTAAGATTAGGATGTAGGGAAATCCCCTGATGAGAAAGAGATAAAGGAAGGGATTCAATGGCAAGTAAAAATAGACTTTGGGGATAAAGGATAAAGACAAATTAACGTGGTAGGAGAAAACCCCCAAGAATAATAGAGTAGAATGCAATGAAAAGAATCAGACAAAAGAAAATAAGAACTATCACAGGAAAAGGAGAGGAAGTGTGTGAGTCAGTAAAGGGTAATAGGCATAAAAGTATTAAAGAATGAATAGAAAAGAAACACTCCTTTAAGAGAGAAAAATAACAAATAGTTGCTGAAGAGAAGCAAGAGAACAACATGTAGAACAATGAAAATCTAAGATAAATAGTAAAGATGTGAATGAAATGATTCATAACTAATGAAAGAGAAAAGGAGGGGAAAAGACTGAAGAGAATAAAAAGATGAGTCAATATTCAGAAAAAAATAGATGATGGATTTTAATTGTATTTATTTGTTTGTCTATATCTAATAGTCTTTATGTAAGAGGCATATCTTCTGAGATTTTGGTATTAAAATCAGTGGCCATCTATAGAATAATGTGCTACATTTATCAAATTTTATGATTATAATGCTCATGGCTTTTACTAGTGCTGCATTAATATAATCTGAATAATAGACGGAATCTGTAGGAAAGGTTACCCTATAGGAAAAGTGACCCACCCCCCCCAGATTAATTATTCTAATTATTTTTTCAGAGCAGAATTGAATTTAATTTGGCATCTTTTAATTAGGGGGCCAAAAAAAAGCACATCTCCTTTTGAGTCATATTTTTTTTTCTTACAAGCTCACTGTTTACAGTTCATCTGAAATCTGAGGGTCACATGCCCTGCTCTTTTGCACACAGCAAAATCAGCAGCTTACGTTTAAGATGTTTTGCTTCTTTTCTGAACCTCTTGCTAGTGTACTTAGCAGAGAATGATTAAAACCTGTGCTCTGGTAGAACTGTTGGAGTGTTTAAACAAGGAAGTCTGTGTTTGTTTAAGAGAATGGGGAAATGGTTATCTTGACAGATTAGATTGAAAAAACAGGACAGCCACAGTCTAGCACAGATGTCCAAATTTGCCACTTGGCTGTTTTTTTGAGGTCCTCTAAACAAAACTTGCTTGTGTGTTTGTGCTTTTGCTCTGTTTGACACCTGACTGAGGAATGTGATTAAGCACTACTGCCAGGGATTACATGTCTCTCTTGAGCAAGTGTTCAGAGGGCTGAAGTTTCCTCATGTCTGTCTAACTGTGTCATAGCCTGCTAAGGCAATACAAGACAAACATCTAAAATGGATTAAAGCCCAGAATAAAGGTTGGATTGTAATGAAACGACTGTTTTGGACAGAAATCCAGTGAACATTTTTTTGAGCTGAGTTTTCTAGCATCTCCATTCACTTAGTGACAGAACACATGGAAGTGAGAAATATATAATTTGTCTGTGAAATACCGAAGCCATTTGTAAGACACACTGCAGCCTCCCAGACATAAAGCACATCTCGGTGGAGAGAAATGTTACATCCTTAATCAGTGTGGGATGATCATTTTCTAATACATTTAAGATACATGCTTCACTTGATAAATCCATACAACTCTCTACTCAAACACTTTATCAACTCCCGTTAACATTCTCATCTTGAATTAGTTGTCCTCACATTACTTCCATGATAGAAAAAGCACTTTTAAAGTCACTGCCATTTAATTTCTTTAAAACATGCTTATCTGTAAATGAAGTTTTGCTTGGTTCGATTAACGTTAAGCTGAAAAACAATAACAAGTACTTGATAGATAAAGGCCATTTGCCTACCAGAAGAGCTCATTGCACTGTTCAGGCTCATGTGTGTGTTAGAGTTTGTGTTTTCACAGTCCCACGTGAGAAGTGCTTTGCTTGGTGTGTGTGTTCTGTGTATCATGACCATGTACACAAATTTGGTGTACACTGTAGGTCCCCAGAAATATCTCAGAACTCTGGGCCAAATCCCAAAAAAAACCCAGTAGTTCATGGTACCTGACAGTGGGGATGTATAAATACCATTATAGCAATTGCCATTGACTCCAACCTTCAGAAGCACTCTGAAGAATTCCATCTTTATATGTCTGTGTGATTACTGCAGGTTTTTGGCACTATTAATGGTGAATATACAATTAGAATGAGAAAGCTCTCTTTTTTTGAGAAATTACTGCAGACATGTTGATGAGTTATTCAGTCTCCTGTTAGCACAGTGCTGTTGGACAGGCATTTTATAAAGCACCTGTGGCAGAGGTATTAATGCATATCTTCTGTCTTTTTTTCCGGCTATCCTATATCTAGAGTTCAAGTAGTGTTTTACCAAGATTAAAGATATGTACCTAATATAAATATGAAGCACCTGATAAACATATAATACATGATGAATGTGAAATGCATGATAAATATGAAAATGAAACTTTGTTGGGAGTCAAGTTTCCATACAGCTAAAAGGACCACGTAAGCAATTGAATTTTATGACCTGTAGAGTTGTTCTAGGGCTTTGATGAGAGATTTTGATACCTGTTTGGATAATAGTTTAACTTACTTCAGCATCTGCTGAAGTATCATGACACTATTTAAAGCAGTAATGAAATTGAAGCCACAGTCTAGTTCCACCTTGAAACTTAGCAGGTGTTTAAACTTTTTGCTGAGGAGCTGTGAGAATTTTCAGCCTGACATCAGAAGAAACGTGAGAAGGCCAAGGACCTTAAGGGAGAAAGTGTTTATGCCAGGAGACTCTCATTTATTTGCTGATGGGCTTTCATCTATTTCTTCTATCACCAGTTCCTGATTTTTGTTTTCTTTCCAAACCTTGAAAGTTATGATGGTTCTGAAATTATGGCCAAACGTGCTGTGAGAGCAGAGATCAGTAAACTGCTTATGGTTGAAATTGTTGGCTTGAAATGTCTGACTTGCCACAAAGTGCTTAAAAGGTCTCTGAGTTTTTATATTGTGCCTGTGCAAGTGTGAGAAAAGGGATTCTTTGCCAAAGAAAAACTGGAAACTGTACTAGTTGGTTTTCTTTTTTGTGCCATGGTGCAGAAATAATTCCACCACATTTTTGTGGTGAAGAAAATGGGAATCCAGGTTAGTGCAGCTTGTTAGCTGAGGCTAGGAGGTGAATTCATACTCGAATTCACTGAATAATGCTACAACAAATAATAAAACACACTCTATGTAATTACTTGGAACAAGTGTTGCCTGGAATAAAAACTTTCCGAATGGCATTAAGAGCGATAATATAAAAACCAGCTCTTTAATGAAAGCTTTCAGGGGCACAAATATGGCTCTGCGCATTCATGATAGAAGATTTCTACAATTTTTATAAGGTTAATTAATTAGTATATCTAGCAGGTACGTCCAATAGAAGATTCGTTGCCCGAGTAACCCACCCTTGAGTCAGGCCCTTGGAGTTGGTCCAGGGGCTTCTTTGCCCCATTTCTTGTTATGTTTCTTAAGTTCTGTTGGAAAACAAGATATCCTTGTCAGAAATTCTCTTCTTACAAATAAGACAAAACAGAATTTCAAGAACGTGTTAGTAAGGGTTTGCTTATTTTGAGAAAGGGCAGGAAAAGTACTAGAAACCATGCAACTATATATTAAAAATCTACTAACCTACAAATATATGAAAAATATTTACAAAGCTAAGAAATCTTTAGGCATCACAAGGAATTGTGCAACTGTCAACAAAAAAAAGAACAAATAATTATAAAGTAACCAAATCTTCTTCTCTGATAAGGCATTAGGAGAGTAACACCACATGTTACCTATCTTGACTGTAATTAAGAGACAAACTGTGTCAATACACACTTTGGCTATGTATTACTCAACACTCCCAAACACAAGTGGGGGAATTGTGGTGTTGTTAAGCTGTTGTGAAGTAGGAACAAATGTGACGGGTAGCCTATGTTTGGCAAATAACTATCAACACTTCTTGGTCAAACTACTGTGTGGACTGAGAAGAGATTCCCATTCAGCTGCTCTGAGACCACTCTTCAATATATTCAATAACTTACACAGTGAAATAGAATATATACTCTTTAAAAATATATAGTTCCTCCCAAACTGGAATGGGTTGGAAGTACATTAAGGGATAGGACTGGACTGCTGAATAATCTTCACAAACTGGAAAAGTACAGTGCAAGAGGTATGTAAAATATGATGCATAGGTGAGGAAAATAAACTTGTACGAGTAGTGGTTAGGTAGTGACTCTGTAGGGGTTTATCACGGATCAAAGTGAACAATGTCAACAATGTCATGCTCTTGTGAACACATCAACACATCCTGCTGGGATATGAAACAGCATGGAACACATTAACTAACAATCCCTCTCTACTGAGCAATGGGGAGAAGTCAGCTCTGTGCCCTGTCTGTCTTTTGGCCATTTACACGTCAAGCTGTGGTCTGAGTAGAGTGAGTCTGAAGGAGAATGGGAATTGCTAGAAATGGAGGATTTCAGTTTTGAGAAAATCTGATCAGAGGTGGAAGTCTTAAAACAAAGAAAGAAACCTCCCAAAATAGGAAAACAACTTTACTTCATGGCAGTTGTAGATAGGCTGAGAAGTTAAGGAATGAGGTTCCAGCAAGGGAGGTTTACATTACTCTTTAGGAAGGCAGAGTGCTAAGGACTGTCTTAGAGGGTCTTAAAAAATTCTTGTAAGCCAAAATACTTGTCATATATAGCTGATTCTTGGAGCATTGTTAAGGTGTAAGGTGTAAGCTCTGAAGGCTATTTCATGCTGAGATCCAGCTGGCATATTTGTCTAATTTAAATATATATATATTTTCTATATATGTATATCTCTATATTAAAAATGTTGTGGTGATATCTACATGTTCCTACGGGGGCTTTTTAGTTTTGCATGACTTAAGCGTGTGCAAACACCATGGTTGCTTTAGTACACTAAATGAGGATGATGATGTTGATGATTCTCTCCTACCAGGAGGAGTGTTCGTGAGAATGTCGGACATGAACTTCCTGCTTCCACTTATTGTTTGGTTATGTCTGCAGGTTTCTGGAATTGCATGGGATGGATTGGGCAGTTTCCTTTTAGCTCACTATGCACCTATTGGAAAAACATTTCTTTCTTTTCCTGTTTGTTTGGGGTTTTTTTTAATTACAGTTATTTGTCACAAAGCTTTACTCATGCTGAGTTCCATGGTTTTTTGTTTGCAGTCCATAATCACAGATTGCTGGGTTTTTCAGCTCTTGTAAAGTTGGATGATCTCTTAGGAAAAATATTTTACTGTTGAATTGCCCAATGGTATCTTGCCGGACCAATTAATTAAGCTTTGCTAACTTTCTGTAGCATTTAGTGCTCATTGATTTACCATAGATACAATCCTTTTGTCATCCTGCTCTGGACACAAAAAGCTCTCCCCACAATCAGGTCAGCTAGGAATATCTGAACTGATTGGATTTTTCTCATCTCTTTTTTTAAACTTCGTAATTGAATACAAGTTGTAAGGAAAGCATAAGGCTGTGAAAGGAATATGCTAGCTGAGCTGGAAAAATTTGTAAAATATTATTTGACTTACTCAGAAGCTGCTGTGGTGACTACTGACCTTTCTTGTATTTCTTGCAAGTTTTCTAAGTAAAATTAATACACAAGGAGTAGATTTACTCCCCAGAAAATTTCAGGATCATCAGAATAAGCCTCCTGCTATTTCTATACTGCTAAATTTAGGAGACCTGGGGACCATGCTGGGCACTAGGCTTACCCATGCATACTGACACACTGCCAGGGCTCTTTCATCCCAGTTTTGGCCCACACCATGGGCAAGAGATGGGCCTATACCCAAGTTGTTGGATTTGGTTGCCTTGTTTTGAATGATAGGATACTTTAGAGGAAAGGATGTGTGCTGTTCTGTGTAGGTTGGCTAGAGAATGGCCTTGGGCACACTGAATTTATTACCATGTCTTAGGCTATCTGTCCTGGAAAGACAGGAAGGAATTCGGGTTTTACTTCTAGCAAAGAAGTTTATACCTCATGGTGAAGGTCAGTACAAGGTCACAGTGAAAACTATTGTCCTCTGATTGTTTACGCAGTGACTACCCTTCCAGTCTGCACAAAATCCACCATCTCCCAATGTAACCAGTGCTTTTACTGTTGAGAGCACTGGTATTCACTAGTGATAATGAGAGGAAAAAGACATGGAGCTTTGTTATTTAGAGTTTGACACATTTGAACAGCACTAAAGACAAAAGCTTGGAAATTACAGCTGATCTTATTTCCCAGTAATCGCTAGTACACCAAAACATAGGAAGAATAGCCTAGCCAAAGTTTTCTGGCCCAGACATCCTTATAAATTGTAAGTATGTTGTGAGTGGTGCAGCCACTGTCCTTCAGCAAAAATAGTTGTCATCACTGTGCTATTGGTAAGAATTTTTTTTTCTTGATTAGAACATTATTAGAAACATTGACATCTTAGAGCGAGAATAATACATTCCCCCTGAGACCTGGGATTTAACCTTAAAGGAATACTCTGTGACTGAGTAGAAATCTGCACATCTCTCTAGGTAAATGCAGATGAGAAACAAACAAACAAACAAACAAAATGAAAATAAAATTTTGAATATTTCCTTACAAAAATGTCGATACAGATGTTCACATACTGGCTCCAAGGAATGTCCGATATGTTCGCTGACAAAAATTTAATTTATGGCAACAACCATGATATTTACATTGTTAGTAAAGCTTCAAAGAATTAAATTAGAAAATTTCAAATTAACTACTAGGGTCACATCAGTCAATTATGCGTATGCATATTACTCCTAGACTGATAACAATGAACACAATATAATGGCATTTATTTTATTTAGCAATCTCAAAAAGGTGCATGATAAAAAATGAGAAAAGTGTGGCTACCAGGCAGCCTTTAGCTTTTTCTGACAGCCCCCTTGCAGATCCACTCTTACAGTAGCTTTGGCTTTGCTCCTCTCTTGACCATAACCCTAAAGCTAGACTCACACTGAGACTCACGCAGGGCCACCAGCCATCAGATAAACTTCTGCTTGTTTTCTTGAAAAGGAAGTAGATTTCAGTTTTCTGACTGTTAGGGAGCACTTGTAGGTAGTCAGAACACTGGTTTAGGGGTGCAGGCTGCTGTTGCTGGGTGCATAAGTACAGGATGCTGGGCCCCAGAACTACTGCTATGGGCTTGTTGGGACACCCAGGCTTGGAGCATCGATGGTGATGAGCAGCTGCAGTACCTGGTCCTCCGGCCCCAGCCCAGTGACTGCCCCAGCACCCTGTGGCCCTGAGCCAGGGCAGCTCTAGGGTGAGCTGAGCTGCTGGGTATCCCAAGGGATGGGGGTGCTCCAGGTGAAAGAGTTGTGGGAGGAAGTTGCAGTTGCTGGGGTAGGTGGGCAGGATCTTCACATGCGTGGTGTGCTTGCAGCTCCCAAGGTGAGGAAGGCTGGAAATTTGTGGTGGTTGGAACAGAAGGAAACCTTTCCCACCAGCAAATGTGTGTTTGCAGAATACGAGCAATGTCCCGGTATCAAAGAGCTCTTCTGAGGGACAAGGCATCAGAGGTGGCTGAACCAAAGCTGGCAGCATGAGTCACCAGACCAGTTCCCACTTCTTCACCCTAGGGGTGTACAAATAGTGATGACCATGGATGGAAGGAGGCAAAAAGGTCACAGAGAAGAGAGGGGAAGAGCTCGGTGGTGCCGTGAGGACTGCACATGCATCCCACCGAGAAGGCTGCCACAGTCAACTCTACATAATTCGTGAAGTGCAAATCTTTTTGCTAGTTTCCAAATCTACTCAAGTCTATCAGGCTCCAAAGTCCAGTTCAAAATCCATGCTACGTGTTTATCTCTGAGCTGGTAGCTTTAACTAAATAATCAGGGAGAGAGGGAAGGAGATGTCTATTGAAAGAGAAGAGGGAAAAGCAAGAGTGGAAATGTAGAAGGACTCAGTAAAAATAATAGGAAAATAAATTAATTAATGCTCTATTAATTCTAAATTCTTGAATAAATACGATTCACATTGTGAGTTCTGCTTCACATTGTTTCAGCACACAGGCTGCTTCATATTCCACTAAAGAAAACCCAAACCATATGAAAATACTTAAATGACTGTACATTTTGGTATGTTATTGCCTTTTTTTGATTGACGATGTGAGATTGCACACCTCATTGCAAAGTAATGCTTTTAACTTAAATCAATTCTAAGAGAACATGTTTTATGCATTTATGCTTGTAGTTTGAAAAAAATGTTTCCTAAAAAACAGTACTGGCTTTTAATTACCCAGTGAACAAGTCACTGGATATGCTTGCATGTCTCAACCAGTGAACATTTACCTGTATTGTCATGAAACTGCTACAAGTTTAGGGCTCACAGAGCTGCTGTAGTCTTAATGAAGCAGTTAACGATGTGTGAATTATAGATCCTGACAGCCTCCTTTTAATAAAATCAACAGGACTGCATCCACAGTCTACCATAGCTGCTAAATAATGACAATACTGTCTGGTTAACATAACGCAGTATCTTGAAGTAAAGTACCATTCTTGAATGCTTGTACTGAAAAATTCTCATCAACGTAAAGAAGAATGTGAGCAATGAAGAACAAGCTGATACACATGACACTTAATTTCTTTCAGTTTCGGAAAGAAATGCACTAGCCACAGGGAATTCGCAAATGAAGTTTCGTGTAAAGCAATGTGTTTTTCATTGTTGTTATAGCAGCATTTCTATGAGATCCTTCACTGGAGTAAAGAACAACATAATGGATAATGGACTTTAGCAGTCAAAACTTTTCATGGTGTTTTTTCCTTGGTTTTGGGGGTTTTTTTGAAAGCGTGTGAACTTTATCTTCCCAACAGCTTTCAATGAACAATTGTCTTCACATTGTAGCTAGGTGGAATGTGATATTTCCACACTTACTTATATGAAAATAGGTACTCTATATAAATATATATATGTCAAGGGATTTTTTCCATACATTCATCTAATAGAAAAAGAATAACTGTTGTAAGAATGAAAGGGCGTGGGGGTTTTTTGGGCTTTTTTTGTTTTGTTTTTTTTTTGGTGTTGCTTTTGATGATCAGTTTTACAGCTAGCTAACAATTCAGGGAAAATTTTATGTGCTCCTTGTGAATATGTTCCCTAAATAATCTTTATTTCCTGGTAGATTGAAACTAAGCACTAAAGACTTTGGAAAAATCCAAGGCTATTTAATGTATGTGTTTGCCCTTTTAAATGTTTTTTTTTCCACGAAGATTTCAGGCAGCTGTCTTTCTCTCACTTATTTAGCAGATACTGAAGTGAAGAAAAGGGAAAAGATCCAAGTCACATTCACTAGCTTGTGTAATCACTTCATTTGCTATCTTGATTCAGGCAGTATCAGAGCAACAAAATACCAAAGCTAGAAAGAAACTGACACGTAAAAAATCCCTCCAAGACAACCCAGCTACAAAAGAAGGAATTACCTAGCTTGTTATGAACTTGTGAATATATTCAGGATACAATAAACCTGGTCTGGTGGACTGAATTTACCCAAGTAAAAATTTTCTTGCCAGTTAAGAAGCTACAGTCTGTAAAGCCTGTTGCAATTATTGTGTGCAAACAAAGCAGGATGACTTGCTTACAGAAGCACAGCCAAACATTCCCTAGAAGCTCAAAGTCTGTTTTCCTGCATTGCTGCAGCCGTTTGTACAACAAACATTGGCCATTGCTGTACTCTCGAGCAAAAATCTTGGAAGTACTTCCTGCATTTGCATCTTTCCACTCCTCTTTGCCTTCTTTCGTCTCCTGCCTCAATCCTGTGACACATAGACAGATGTGCACACATATTCATAGAAGTGGGTGTTTCTATCTCCTTTCTTATGTGCATCTCTTAGTTTCCAGCCCTTCATGCCCATCTTCTCTTCTATAATCTTTGTTCCCCACTTCTCAGTGAACAGTTTGTTTAGCCACCCCAAATAATGTCCTGTATCCTCTTTCCACTCAGTAACTACAGGGAAAAACATGATTGCACATCCTTTATGCATTGAGAGAGCACCCCTGCCAGTGGATCCATTTTTCCTCCCTGATCCACCCTGAATGCATGGGGTCAGATTTGCTGCGTGGAGCAGGTGCTGGAGGGAAGATGGTGAAAAGAGAGGCAGACCAGCTGTTAAGACAATTAATTTTCCTACAGGTGAAGACTTTTGGGTGACGACAGGCCTTTCAATCATTTCTCTCTTTCAAAGCACACCCAATTTTGTATGGAAGAAAACCAATGTGGAGAGGGTGGATGTACCTCTTGGGGAAAAAACTTAGGTATCCAGTGCTCTGGATAAAGTAGAGATGGTAAAGCAGTAAAGTGCTCAAACACTTTTGAAATCGTATACATGGAAGGCTTAGAGCCCTAACACCACTCATTATTTTTGCTATTACTAGAGTAACGAAAAACCCAATAGTTGAGACTCTTATAAGCCAAAATCTCAGCCTAGCAGCTACTGTACAGTTTCTTTCACTTGTCTCATCATTAACATCAGTGGCAGCAAATCCTCGAAAAGCAGCAGTAGTAAAACTGCCATCAGAGAGAGGCTGGGAATGTGCCTGCTCAGGACCATGCACAACAAGAGCTGAAACAGAGTAAATCTCCCTCCAGTGCAACATGCCATCCACTTCAGGCATCCTGAGTGGTGCCATATGTGTCAATATTCCTGTTCACATCAGTCACTTCCTTGGAGAATAAAGCTCCACAGCTCCTGGGAAGTATGGGAAGGGCACAGGTCTTGAATTCGTAGTCTCCAGCCCTGGAAAATCAGTAACAAATGTGAAAAAACTTAATCTGTGGACAAGATTGAAGCCAGCTTTATCTTTGTGGTGAGAACGCAAAAAGTGCGCTAACATTTTACTTATTTAAGGTTTTTTCATTTAATATTAAGAGAAATATCACAATATTGGTTTTCTTTTATTTTAGACCACCTACCTAAAAGAGAATAAGTGATCCAATCATGCAATGATACTCTGCTTCATTACCACACGAAAGAGGTTTAGAAAAGCTTAGGATAAGCAATGGGATTTGTGAGCATGTTTCTGAGTCAAACCTTAGAGATTTCTGAGGTTTGCTTACAATCCCTTGCCTTTTTCCACAATCAGACCTTAGAGGACCTTGGAGAAAGATAAGTCATTAAATGATTCAGTTCTAATCTATAATGGCTTCTACTGATATTAGCAAAACCTGTGCTTTCCATAAACCATATCTCTAAGCAGTATTCTTTAACTAGAAAAATACTGACCTATCCTGATTTTTCAGTGCGATTTTTTCCACACTGGTACTTTTCTTTTATTTCTCCGTAGTTTATGTATTCTTCTGTTGCAATGTTTAAGAGAAAATCATTGTGAAAGTGTGTCTTGCACTGCAGATTGCCTTAGCTGCTTCTGAGCTGGCAGTGTGACATATCTGATTACAAAGATGGCAGTATTTTATGAACCCAACAGAAAGAGCTGAAAGGTGAAAATCAGTTACACTCAATAAACTCTTAAAATGTGTAGGTGCTTTCATTGCTGTTAGTGTTTTTCAGGGTTCTGAGGGGGGCAAGCAAGTTTCATATGATTCAGGGACTTTTAAAGTGGCATCTCAGTGGACTGCACTGCTGTTTTTGTTAAAGCACAGATCTCACTGAGGCTGGTGCTGTAGGGAGTGTAAACTGGCATGATGCCACCAAAATGAATGCAAATCTGCTTTTTGCATTGAGAAGCTTGCCCTGAGATAAAGCAAACTCAATTCATGTCCTATAATGACAAAGTCATGCACCACATAGAACCACTTTTAAATTTGCTTAAACTCAGACGAAGAAAAGCATATATCAAAATACCAAAAAAAAAGAGCCATTGAAAGACTCATCATTTGGATGAGTCATTCGGTCTCACCTGAGAATACATGTAGATAAAAGAGTGTAGCTTTGATGGAGGCACTAGTGAATTGGTTATGTTTTCATAATGACTTCTTTACATTATTGAATACAATGGGAACTTTAAGGCCAACTGCAATAGCAGTTTCTCATGAAAAATTAACAAAGAATTTATGGAAATGTAGCAAAAGTCCCAAAGCAATTAGCTTAGATTCCTCTAGAGTCTGAGAAAAGCCTGGATAATTGCAGACAGAAACTGCATAAAGTGGCTATTTTCATTATCACAGGATACAGAAAGTCCATTTTCATCACAATGGGGCATAATGATGTTAAAGCTAACATGGAGATCTGTTTAAAGAGGTTGAAGCACAGTTTACAGAATGGTTTGATTTACATGGCATTCGGATCCATATTAAAGATCCTTTGCTGAGTGATGCGGTGTTTTTTACCTGGGGTTTTCAAAGCCTCCTGCAAGGTAGGAAAGTGAAACAGATTTCAGTCTCAGGAAGCTAATTGCATATTATGAGTAGAATGCACAGGAATTAGTTTAATTTAACTTGAATGGAGAAAAGCGAAATTGGGATACAAATTGGTACACAAATACAGATATGAAAGTGTATATATATATGTTTGTAAGCTAGTGCTGCATAGTTTGGAAACAGAGCATTTGTGCAGGTTAAGGTTATGTGAAATCACCCTTAAAATTATAAGAACATTTCTGAGAGCACCTGTAACACCTCCTCAGCCCAAATTTCTGTTTTGTCTATGAGATCCATTGATGCATTTTATTTTATTTCACTACTCTGCACATGTGTGCTCTCGCCAATCTAATTACTCCTCACATGAACTGGAAAGTCATATTCTGGTTGGATGCCCATGCTCAAATGATTTATATTACATAACACAAGCAGCCTCTTGTAATCACAGATGTCCTTTGCAATGTCACACACTTCGATCTGCAGAGTATTTTTACAAAAGACCCCCATAAATGGCTGTAGGTACAAGTTTTCTATTAAAGCACAGAATAATTTCTACACTATTACAGTACAGCCCTGTGGTTGTTGTGCAGGGGAAGTTTGCAGTGGTCTCCAAGGAGATTTTGACTACAAATTCAGGCCTTATATGTTCTCACAGCTGAGTTGCACCAATAGCATACAGTCTAGCTGTTAGGCTTGATTATAATCTTGTTCATATCAGTGTAAATCAAAGCAGCCTTGCCAATGTTTTCTATCGGTGGAAGTCTGAAGTACAGATGGGCTAGCTTTTTTTTCCACTAGTTTGCCAGTTTACCTCTCTCTGAACACTGATATATATTGGTATAATTATAATTTAGATCCATTTTACAATAGACTAAACATGATTAATGTATGCTAATGCATGATCCTTTCTTCCTCCATGAATTTTTTGATAATCTTTTTCTCCTATGCAAGCAGGAAGGATAAACAGCTTCAGTGTTTTAATTGGAAGGGAGTTAACATCATAAATCAGAACTCATGGGTAGCTGCTTATCACCTGGGTGAGCACAAGTGAATTTATCTACATACCCATCTGACCAATTTTATCTGATTTTGTGTTTTCACTGTTTTAAAAGTAAATATGCTTCTAAAAAGTCATCTATTTTATCCTATCGTACAGTTACATTAATTGCTATATGAAACTAAGTGATAATTAGAGGCAATGCTTAAATATCTCAAATGGTTGTTATCTTTTTTTCCCCCAAAGACTGGTTCACAAAAGGAAAAGAAAAAATTAAAGAAAGGAAACAGGAAAAACCTGCCACATTAAAAAAAAAAAAAGCCCTACACAAAAATATTTCTATGAGCCTTCAATGACCAAAACCCAATTTGGATTCACTGAACCAAAAGCTTACATGAAACTGTGCTGAACACAAAACTGACATTAAACACCCTTGGATCTGAAACTTCTGAGTGGTTTAGATACCAGTAGGTCAAATGAAGTCATTGCTCAAGGGCTAGTTTAAAACTACTTGTAACATGTTTTGATTTACAGATTATCAATTCAGCTGAGCAGCAGAGGAACATATTCAGGGAATCGCATAAACAAATACATTCAACTGTACTGAAGATTAACCTAAAGTGACACATTTATTTAAAAATCTGCCTACTACTTGTCCTCATTGATTAAATGCCCTTAAGAAAGTGAGTCTGATGAAATAGAAGCCATTAAGATTCAGCACACCTCCTCCACTCCTTTTGATGGTTGACACATTCCCTGGAGTGGGAGATTGGACGGCTGATAAGCTAACACTGAATTATAAGCACTTTGTGCAATGTCACCAGCAAATGAAAGATCTACTGTTTTGCTTGCAAAGCAACAGTGCACCTTAACAGCACAAAAATATACATGGTGCAGAATTATTTCATCTGCTGTGTTGGGAATATAAATGAATATATGTATATGCATTTATATACACCATGTGTACATTTTCATGGCAGAGACCAGCTCACAGCGCAATACAGCTTGCTTGGAGGCGCAGTACCATTGATCAGGAAAACAGGAGTGTCTGTTTCAGTGTTGTCAGGAAGCCAAACAAGCATGGTGAGATATCTCTATTGTGTGTGCCACGGGAAGATTTTTCCAAAGCCAGGTCAGGGAACAAAGAAATGGAGAACTGTCCTTCTCCCTGAGTCTCACTGGGCTCAGGAGGAGATTGTGCTTGAGTTTTAGAAGGACCAGATGAAAACAGCCTAGAAATTACTTGGAAAACGAGCTTTGGCATTTGGTACAGGTCTGCATAACCATCATAGGCTGTTGGGAGCCATTGATGCTAATTATAAAACCTTCCACAAAGGTGATGATCTCTGGGTTATTCCAAATGGTCAAATAGCAGAAACTAAAGCTACAGTCTCGCAACGGTGTGTTCAGTAGCAAGGAAAACATAGAAAGCTGAGTCTTCTCCTTTCATCAGTCACTCCTTTAGCTGCCAGCCCAGGACACCACAAAGATGCAAGGAGCCAGTCCTGCAGGGGAAAAAAATAAAAAAAATTTTAAAAAACGTCATGTGGGCCCTATCACGAAACAAGGAACAACAGTCTCCAGTTTTTTCCAGAGCTTGGTGTGAGCTCTGTCCTCTCTGCCACAAAAAACCCAAACCAAAACTAAACCACTTGGCTCGTCTTAACCTGTTGTAGTTCCAAGCATTGCATAGATTTTATTTGCTGGTAGCTAATTGTGAGGTCCAACACCTGCTGCCAGCCCCTGTGTTAATACCTTATTGGTTTCTCTTGACATTATTTATTCAGTTTGTTTTTCGACACATCTGTGGTGCTGAGCCAGTTTTGACAGCTCCAGATCAGTTCACCTACTCATCTGGGTTATTTTGGGCTCCAAATCAGTCAACTGTACTGTAGATATATTTTGAGTCATGCTGTGGGACTTTCACGATTATTAAGAACAGTTGTCAAGGAAAATGTTCATAATAATTGTGAAGATCCTGCAGCATGACAAGCTCTGCCCCTAAAAACATCAGTCTAAACTGGCAGGAAAAGAAAGGGCTGGAGGGGAAGGCATTTAGACAAACAAAATAATCAAGTACCACATTATTGTTAGTTCCATGAGCTTACTTGTGGGTTGGTACTGCTGTTCATAAAAAATAGTTTTCACTGAATAGGAGAACAAATGAAACCTGTTTTTCTACAGAGCAGCATGCTTTATCCTGCACAGTGCTGTCCATGCAGTCAGTGCTGCTTCTCTGCCCTTCTGCTGATCCCATTGCGAGGGGGACAAGTCTGCTCCGGAGCTGCTTGTGCACTGCTGGCCAGTTATAGCTGAGTATGGCCACTCTTCCCCTTTGCAGGGGCACTGGGAGTATTTCTGGTCTTTACGCAGCTACCAATTTTCACACAAGTTCTAGGAACTTTATTATCCTAGATTTCTACTCTGCTTTTAAATTCAATGGAATTGGCAGAATTACAGCATGTCGTTTCCTCCTTTATTACTCTACCTGCAAATTTCCCCTCTCAGTTTCCTCCTGGCAGTTTTATGCCTCAGAAATATATGAAGAAACACTCAAAATACCTCCCCACATACCCTATGCTAAATACAGCTATTTGGCATAGCTGTAAACCAGGACTCTAAATTACGACGTTTTGGTGTTCATGACAGGGAAGACAAATAAAGAATGGACTAACGCTGAAGTTTGTGCAGGGGAGGAGTGTTTCAGGTAGAGGGACTGATTAAAAGCACAGATAAAGGCACATCTTAAATCGAGTGGGTGGCCGGATGTGTGCCACAGGATGACTTTTTTGAGGCCATCACCTTTGCCTTGAAAGAGACAGAGAAAGTTGTTAGAGTATCTCCTGATATCCAGTATTTGAGCATCTCCTAGAGTGTCTTTCTACAATTGAGCACTGATGGAGGCACTCAGCTGCCCACACAAGGATGTCAGTGACATGGTTTTCCAGCTGCCACTCCAGAAAGCCACAGGATTCCCAAACACTGACATCACATATGTACAAAGCTAGTGGGTATCTCAGACACATGAAGGTCTGGGAGTGGCCATCACTTGACAGCACCTGTATGTAGGCAGTGGAACTCATCCCCAGATTCATAAGGAGTTCCATCAGTGTGGAAGGAGAAAGTGGGATTGAGGATGCTAGGTAGATGTTTCACTTGTGGGGTTTCACTTGTGAGAGCACACGTGGAATGCAGCCTCCTGTTTTGGTTCTCCAGTGTATGACAGATGTGGGTCCACCAGGGTGGTCAGTGGGCTGCAGCACTCAGCATGCTGTGTGAGCTGGAGGGAACTGAGCTAAAACCAACTGATATTGGCCCTGAACAGCCTGATCTAACAGGAATGGATCTGACCTCTCTGCATCCCTTCCCTGCCATGCAAGCGCAAGAGCCCCGTTCAAGAACCACGGCCCCTTCGGGCTGGGCCTGCTCCCTGTCATGTGGGCCTGCAGAAGAACAAGCAGAAGGGGCTGGGCTGTGAGCAGAGGTACTCAGGGACAGCGCTGATCCCTTTTCATGGCAGCCACATGGCCTCTGGGCTCCCAGCTCATGCTGCCACTTGGCCTCTGCTGTGGGAAATACTTGGCAATCCTGAGATGACAAATCTGTGGTGACTTGGGACTCAGAGCTTGACCATCTGAAGAACAGTCTTTTCCCACATTTTGACACTATAATATCTTGGTTTCAAATGTAATATAATGGAAAAGCTTTTAAGAAGCATCACTTAATTCCTTAGCAGTTGCAAAATATTCACAGGGGATGTTCTGGCACTCAGACCATTTCTTATCTAATAGCTGTCATGTGAGTGAACCTTACAGTAATTTTTGTTCAGCTTCTATTGCTGTTTTGAAAAGTCCAGATTTACTCTGTCTACCTCTTCAGGTTTCTGAAAGGTACTGGGATACAATGACAACTCTATAATTATTTCTTTGCCATAAAGAAAGTCAAGCATGGCATAAAAAAAAGCAACAAATAACAGAGTGCACAACTCCAGCATGATAAGCTTACATCATGTTCTTGATTGATCTCAGAAAACCAAAGCCGTGCATGCAAAAAAACCCAAACCAACTCCACCAAAAGAAGCCATTATTGTCTAATGATATGTCATGGTCCGACCCCAGCCAGCCACCAAGCCCCAGGCAGCCACCCACTCACCACTAGCAGGAATGGGGAGAGAATTGGAAGCTGTAAAACTCATGGGTTGAGATAAAGACAGTTTAATGGGAAAAACAAAAACCATGTACACAAACAAATTAAAACAAAGAATGAATTCAGTGCTTCCTGTGGGCAGGCAGGTGTTCAGCCACCTCCAGGAGAGCAGGGCCCCATCACGTGTAATGCTTACTTGGATAGACAAACACTATCATTTCAAACTTTCCCCTCTTTCTCCTTCTTCCCCCCAGTTTTATGTACTGACCATGATGTCACATGGTCTGGAATATCCCTTTGGTCAGCTGGGGTCAGCTGTCCCAGCTGTGTCTCCTCCCAAACTCCCGTGAACCCCCAACTTCCTCACCAGTGTGGAAGCACAAAAAGCAGCAAAGGCCTTGGCTCTGTGTAAGCCCTGCTCAGCAAAACAAAAACATCTCTGTGTTATCAACCCTGTGTTCAGACCAAATCCAAAACAGAGCTCCATACCAGCCACTGTGAAGAAAGTTAATTCTACCCCAGCCAAAACCAGCACATGACAAAAGCTGAAATATTCTAAAAATCACTGAACATACATCCCAAAAGACCCCTTTTCTTGAGATGCACATTGCCTTGCTCATGATGTTGATTCAAGAAGTCTTTTGGCACAATAACAGGTTTAATCCTTGAAGCCTTTGTAGATAATGTCACAGAGAGAAAAGATGACCAAATATGATTTTATTTCTTCCTTCATTTCACTGTGTCCTTGACATATAAACTATACATGCTGCTGAGAATGTATATTTTCAGAGAATAAGTGTGTGTAAGCACATATTTATTTGTTCTAGAAATACAATGGAAAATTCTGTTTATTCATTTTTAATGAGTCAATATGGTTTTTAATACTTATGGGTATGAATTTCTGTCAGAATGTTTAGCATTCAGAAAATATACTTTGTAATTTATAGCTTTGATAATTGAATCCAGGCATAAACTGCAAGAAATGAAAAAAGAAATCTTATCCATTTAACCAATTTTATCATACAAGTTGAAACTCCTTTAAAGTAAAACAAAACTCAGTGAAAGAAAAAATTTGACCCACTTGTTTTTGCACCTTTAGACCAGAGTAAAATTTTACAGCATGTTCATTTAGTCTTTGGAAAAATACCCAAGATTCTTCATTTGCATAAGTATTTAATCACATTAATACATGTTCCTCCTTACCTCTGTGAGTTCCCCAACATAATCAATTAAACCTTGCTGAAAGCATGGAGTCTCTGTGGTTATGTACAAACAAAAGTGATGGTCCCACACTTGTGCCAAATTTATCACTAGGCATTGTTTGACCCTTAATGATAATTTTAGTTACCATAAGCCAAATTGTCTGGAACTTGATCTGCAAAAATAAAGTCTTGATTGAATGATACCTCTTCCCTTTGCTAAGAGTGCCTTCATTGTTAATAGAGGTTAGATAAAAATTATAAATCTTTCAAAAATATGAAATTCTTCAATATGGCACTGTCAAATGCTTTCTTTCCATCTGAAGACATAGGGATGGGAAGCCTGCCCAGTCCCCCAGCTAAATAGGTCAGAGCTTCTGCTCTCTAAATCTTCACTGGTATTTAACACTGCTTGGGGAAAATGTTTGTCATTTCATTTATTTCAGGTCCATGAGTTCACAGTGCACTGTGTAAAGTAGTCCTAGTCCTACTTAATGCCCATTTTTTTGCAGCTGTGATGTAATAAATCATGGAAGTAAAGTCTAGATTGTGAGCTTTCAAAATAAACCTGACCTCGCATTACTCAGATTATAGCATACTGTAATTAGCTGGTTGTATTTTGTAACTTACACTCAAATCTGAAAATTCTGAAAGAGCTATTAGAAAAATCTAAGGAATGACATAACTGTTAAATATTTATGGCCTCAGCGAAAGGCATTTAAGGCATATTGCTTAAGAAAATAAAATAGGAGTGTTTTTTTAAGAATTGAATATGAAGTTCAAGGTTGCTACAAATATGAGAGTTAAGAGCATTTAAATAAATCAGATATTCAAAGCTAGCTGCATGTATTTGACCGTACTATTACTCTCTGTGTGGGATTGTTTATTAGAAATTCAAAGACACACGAAGACCTAGTATTTGACTTGGCCTTCAGCTGGAGGCGCTCATATTTCTTCCCAGCTGGACTATGTATGCATAGCAGGAAAATGCAGGCAAGAGCTACAGGAAGTGTGCATGCTGTTATAAACACATAGCTCAGAAAACAGTGTCTCAAAACTACATTGACAGGGATTGTCTTGATATTAATGAGATGCCTTTCACCAGCATGTATTTCCATAAATGCATATTAATATTTAAAAATGCCATCTAGGATTGAAAAAAATATTTTATGTTTGCTTAAACATCATCTTGTTCTAACTGAAAAATAGATACTTAAAACACAGTGCTGAAGAATGGATGCTGCAGAGAGGTGCAAATGAAAGACAAAAGGTTTCTACCAAAAAACCCAAATAAATAAACAAACAAGTAAAATGTACTTAAAGATAGTATTTGGAAGCAGGCTCTTTCAAGAAGAAAAGAGGTAGCCATAAAAAGAGAATAGTATTTGAAATGGCATTTGAGTTGTGGTATGTTATAGCTCTGTGGCATTGCACTTCTTGGCTGAAGAGAGGTTATGAAGAAAGGCCCACCCCTGGGAAGGCACTGAACATCTCATACGTGTTTCACTGTCTCGTAAACCAGTGACAGCCTCCGTGAGTGCAACACTTTTGGAACATTACTTTTGAACATGATTTGGTAGCCTGCCTTGCTGGAAAATCTGTGATATTGTTTGTGTATTCTCCCAATCACTTAGTAGACCACAGTAAAGAGAAAGTTGTTTGTCTTAGGTGGTTAAATATCCTAATGGATTTACTGCAAGTGGTATGAAGCTGGGTGAGTGTGGCAATTTTCCCCGCCTTTCACCTCCTTTTATCTACCTTTTAGCCTTACCTTCCTCTCTGTCATCAGCTTTTATTACATCTATCCCTTAGAGGATCTTATTCAAAAGGTACTGATGTCAATGGCAACCTCTCACTGACTTCAAAGGACTTTGGATCAACCCCCAAATGACTCATTTCGAGCAATTGTATTACACACTGCTTTTTTGTTTGCTGTGTGAAATCATTTTCTAAACAAAAATATGTCAGATATTTGCTGAAATGGTAAAATGAGTGATGAAGAAAAATAAATCATTCAAAGGTGTTTCGTCTAGGACTTGTCCAAGAGTGACCAGAGACAATCAGTTTCTATAAATCCATTTACATCAGTATTGATGCAAAAGCTGGTCCATATATTAACACAATGAGTATCACTAATATCAATCCCATAGCAGCTTTCACCATGAAAAAAACCCTGTACTTTTCCCCCTTTCCATCTGTAACATATTTTTTGTGGATTGTCATTGTGATAGGTGTTTAGCTACAGTTGTTGTGGAAGCAGCATTACCTAATATTTTATTCTCATACACAATGACACTCTTGAAAGCACAAGAAAGCAGTGACCACACAGTATAGTAGATTAACTGTGGGTTAAACTGTTTCATTTGGATGTCACTGGCTTGAATGTAGTGCATTTTGGCACAAATCAAGAAGCATCTGCTCTGAGAAACAGTGGATAATGCAGTGATAAAAATTCAGTCTGTGAGACAACACTACTTCTGCCACTGCTACTTGGTCAGCAGTAGGAGATCTCCCTAAAATTGGAGAGCCATTTTGCCTCAGCTCCACATATTTTGGTGAGATATGCCAGAAGCTTAAATGCATAACAAAGCTATTTTTACCCACAGTTTATTCAATGCATGGTTTATTGCATGACAGGGATTTTCATAAAGCAAATCTGAAATCTGCTTAACAGCATGGAATTTCTTGGGCATTTCTCTCTGGCCCAGCTCTCCCGGAAGAGAGGATGCATGAGGCTGAATTATATCTTCACGTGCTGCAACAGCCAACATTCTCCACAGCCCATGGTATCTAGTTTAAAAGCAGGTGATAGTGCAAATGGGTTCAGCATGTGCTAACAAGACATCATAAATAGATATTATGTTAATTTTCAAAAATTACAGTAGCTCCTCTCTTACAGCTATAAACACTGCCAAGAGGGAAACAATATACTGCATTGCATGGTTCTTAGGGTAAGCTCATACACTGTAAATAATTCAAATTAGTAGCATGAAAATCTGTGCAGCTGGGCAGGAGTTAGACAATGTGTCTTTCATGTTGGAAATGATTGATAGGACTGGCAAGTGTGTATGGCAAAAATCTGAAGATGGATTCCAAATAAACCATGTCACGCAATCAGTTATAACCCAATAGTTAGTGTATGCTGGCAAGCTACATAGAAGAAAGGTGTACCCTATCTGCTGGAGGAAAACAGATCTACTTATGTCATGTATTTCTTAGCCTGAACTGGCTAATGAATATTCTATTACATTTTTGCATTTTTTTTTTTTTTTCTTTGCGTGCTCTTGTTTTGAAAGAAGTTGTACTTGATCTGTAACATTTCCTTTTGTGCTAAAATTAAGAACAAAAATTAGTGATAGTCTCCTATGTATATATATACCTTCTTGTCCTGGCTGTTTGTCAGAGTTCAAGTTTATTTTCACTTGACTCTCTAGGTTTCTCTTTTTCATTTTTAGAATGCATATGGTAGTTAGTTAATTGTATGCTTTCAGGTCAAGCAACATCAAGACTAAAAAACTCCTGAAACTAAGTCAACCAGTAGAATTAATAGAGGTTTAAGCTATAGAAAAAAAGGTTGCAGTGTCTCCATTTCCATGCTTGCTGGAAAAATTGAAAATAAAAGCACTAATCCTACAAATACAGAAACCCACCTTCCTCTTCCTCCAAGCTATCATAGAATGTTTTGGGTTGGAAAGGACTTTGAAGTTCATGGAGTTCCAACCTCGCACCATGGACAGGGACACCTCCCACTTACCCAGGTTGCTCAGAGCCTCATCCAATCTGACCTTGAACACTTTTAGGGATGGGGCATCCACAGCTTCCCTGGACAACCTGTTCCAGTGCCTCATGAGATAGTTTTAAAAATGATATTTAAAAAATATTCTTTTCATAATTAAAAATTGATGTTATGAGAGAGGCAGCTAAAAAGATATCTTTCATAAAAAGAATATAGAAGCAATATATGAAAAATAAAAAATAATATTAGCCCTGAAAAGACAAATTTGAAGCCAAAATAAAAAAAGCTAGAAAAGGTTTGGAAGAGGAAGTTATAAAAAACAAAAAAAGTCTTTTCTTGCCTTTTAAGTGCATCAGAACCAAGAACCTGTCTAGAGAGCTAGTAGAACTAGTAGATGATTGATGTGGAAAAGAAAGAAAGAAACCATAGCAGAAAAGCAAAATAAATTATTTTCATTTTGTCACTCAGGAGAAAATCCTAAAGTGTACTGGTTGGGTTCATTCTGCATGACATGATTCTATAGAACAGCTTAGGCTGAATCATCAATGAAACCTGCTTTTAGCAAATCCAGGGGGAAAGAGGAGCAAATTACTAAGTTGAACCACCTTGAAACAGCCTACATCTGGGCTGGTACTTGGTTTCTGTGCCTTATTTTCATTCCTGGCTTCTTCCACCTGCTTCCATTCATCACATATTACCGACTTACAGCCCCTTTGTGGATTTGTTCTAAAAGACTTTACTGACACTGCAATCTGGGGAGCACTCCCAGGAGCTGATGGCACTCAGGTGCTCAGATGTTCCCTTAGGCATTTCTCAAGTGTTGGGAAGGGGAGCACATCACTCATGCAGTCTTTTCCTATTGCTCTAGCCTTGCTGCCAGCATTAACTCAAGACTTCCAAAACAAATCAGGTATGAACATGATGAACCACCAGCTGGGCAAAAGGAACAATAGCATGTGAAGAACTGAGAGCAAAACAAAGAATTGCATTATGCTACCATATAAATCCTTTGCTACACTTAAAAACACTAATCTTGATTCCTAAGTATATATCTGGTCATCTTATCTGAGGAGGTTTCTCAGGAAGACACACCAGGGGTGCTCAGGCATATGGAACTATTTTTAAACACAGAAATTTAATTGGCTTGGAAGGTTCTGTGGGATAACAGACAAGGCTGGAGAAATGTGATGAATGGATGTCTGTAGGATAATAAACAGTACTGAAAGCGTGAAAAGGAAATGCTTCCTTACTGTTCTTGTAATACCAGGAATAAGAAGTATTTAATGGAAATCCTCAGCAACAACTTTAAGAGAAACAAAAATTCCTTTTTTTTCTCTATACCACTTCTGACTAACATTGTCCTATTAATTGCTGCAGAAAACTCTGAAGACCTTGAGTGTATGGGAATTCAAGGAGAGATTTGAACAAAATCACAAAATTAGGTTACTCAGTGACTATTAAAAATGAGGATCTTGATTCAACTTCCAATGAGAGTCTCTAGCCCATGAGTTGCCAGAAACAAGAACCTACACCATGCTGTAGGTCCATTGTGCTAAAGTATGCTGTATCCATTCTGAAGACCCTCATGCTAACTCCTACTTGTTGGACAGATGCTTGATTTGACTAGTTGCAGTCCTTTTTATTTTGCTATATGAATAAAGACAGAACATGGAGCTAATATTTTGGTTTGTATATTTTTGTTTGTTTGCTTGTTTGTTTTAAACAAAGTGACTTACATAGGATAAAATGTGGCACCAATTCCAACCTTGCTACATACTGTTTCTTTAATGCAGAAACTAGCTTCATTCTAACCTAGGAAAAAAAAAAAAAAAAGAGAAAGGGGCGGGGAACATAATAATTGTGCTATTTATAANTAATTGGGCTATTTATAATGAATAACCTTTTTTTCACATTTTAATTGGAACAAATTGGCAAGCAGCTACTAACAGATTCACAGATATTAATCACAGAATTCAGGCTTTCTAAACATTTCTGACAACATGTTTATTATCTTTTCTTTCACCATTTTAATATTAAAACCCCCTTAAAGTTAATTATGCTGTTAACAGCAACTCAATATACACAGAGAACTCATAAAATAGCTATAGACTATGTGGAAAAAAAGAAAAAAAAATATGGAGAGAAGCTTGTTTTGTATAAACAAAAGATAATCAAACAGTAGTAAATACATACGCTCCAAAGTGTACAACTTTTTGCTAATAAATTCTCCATAAAACATACATTTAGTTGATATGAATTTTAGTAGTAGTAGTAGTAGTAGTAGTAGTACTAGTAGTAGTATTTCAGCATATTGGAAATCAGATTGTCGTTACTGCTTCTGCATAAGAAGATGTAAAAGGGAAAAATCCTCCTTCAATCTGTGAATCAAGTAAGGTAAGTATCAGATAGTATATAAGAATATCTAACACAGATAAAACTTGCTATATTTTCCCAGTGTCTCCTGGATGAATGTCCTGCTTTTGGGTGAACTGCTGAGGCCACCTTCATCATGAATAGAGTCTGTGAATAACATTGACAATCCAGTTTCTAGTCCTGCAGAACAGCTTAGAGACTATTACAAGTAAATGGGTCAAAATGTCCTCAGACGGAACAATGACAGGGGACAATTAAAATTAACAGAAACCCAACCAAAGTCATGTTTCCTAAGCAGACCCAAAGCATCCAGCCACCAAGGTCACATGGATTTTTTTTTTTGGGGGGGGNCACAGAGGCCCACACCCTTTCCCTCTCTCTGCATGTGACTTAGTGATGGAGAGATAGAGCAGGAGGTGAGAATGTCCCAGTGGCAACAGGGTACTATGTGCAGTGCTTCTCAGGGCAGTGAAGGAGCTGAGAAGCAGGAACTTTGACGTGAATCACAGCTGCACTGCAGAAAGCTCATGTGGAGATAGCTCACAGTGGGACAGAAACTCCCTTCCACTAGTCTTTGCCACATGTGGCATATGAACAGCAGGTCTGCCAAGTCCCGCAGAATGTCTGGGTGTTTTCAGTTCCACATTTTAAAAAGTTGCACAGTGATGCACAGGTAAAAGTTGCAAGGAGGCAGTGTTCACAATCCACAAGAGCTTCTTGGAGCTTTCTCCAGTGAGTTGTCCTCTTCTCCAAGTCCTATCCTGAACATGAGAAGTTGTTGATTCCCTCCATCTCTTTTGTTCATCTGGCACAGAGAACAGGAAAGCAAAGTCTCAAAACCTACATCTCTCCCCACTCTGCAGTTTCTACAAACTGTGAAGTGGAGACAACAGAATTTGTACTTATGTATCATCTTTAATAACCACACTGTGAAGCCAATGAAGGTAAAATCTTTCTTATATTGGTACACATTTAATTCTGAGGAGCAAGTCTGACAGAGGGCTGCCAAATTGAGGGCCGTTGGTTAATACATTCATTAATTCCATCAAACTGTAGAATCAAATTGGTCCAAACTAATTATAAAAGACATACCTTCACCCTATAAGGAGACATACTAGCTTCATATATATATAAAATGTGATTTGAAATTAGGAGGAACTGCCACCAGTTCACACTTCTATGCATTTTAGAAGCACATACTTTTTAAAAATAATTGGAAAAATCATGTCCATATAAAGTGTAGCCTTCGAAGTTGAAGGGCTCACAGGTGCACCCATCTCCTGGCAAAATGAGGAATAATACAGTAAGAAAAAAGAAAAGTCAATGAGGAAAAAACATAAAAAGATGTTGGAGTAATAGTCCTGCCCATCCTCAGCTGAAGATCTGTATGCATTGCAAAGGGGTTGCCTTGTGAAAGAAAATTAGAGGATTTTTTCCTTCCCTCAATTTTATTATGATATGTGATTGAATTTGTCACTTTGCCAAGAATCCAGCTAAGGAGATCTTTTTAGCAGGAATGAAAGGTAAGATAATTTTAAAAGCAAATCTTTAAAGGTATATGCAGCTTGTTTGGCATCATTTTTTTGCCCTGGATAACCTTTATTTTCATTATAAATTACCTCTCTCACTTCACAAACGGTGACTATCACTGTGTGGTGGAGAATTGAGGAATTATGCACACCCAGCTGATATGTTAATCATGTGCTGTTTGTTTAACAGCAGCATCAGGAATGAAAAATCCTCTTCACTAGTTCTCTGAAAGCCTTTACAAATAATAACACTTATGTAAAACTTAAGGTCTGAATAGTTTGTGTTTATGAGTAACAGGATATTATCATATTAAAATCATTACTAAGCTAGTGCCTGAATATTTGTTCTGAATACTGTCAATACTCTAATGGCAGTAGTCTTGGAAACTACACATCTGCTACAGGATTAATTACACACATAAAACATTATCATTGCCCTACATCTCCTATGAGGTAGAGAGGCTGCTAGAATGATTAATGGCTCTGTATGACATACAAGGGAATAAATGTAAATGTTACCCAGTGGATAGAAAGTTCTGTTCCTTGCTTATATTAGAACAAGCTGAAGCACCTTATTGGTGCAATATTATTCTTTAAGTTCTGCGGGCAATGTTAAAAAATCCCAATCCACAAATTCTACAACATTTGCTGTACTGTTGGAAGAATTTCTATCTGTCATGGTGTTTTGAAATATTTTGAACATAGGTTGTGCATGTGCTCTCAGGTGTATTAAACAGGTTCCACACTTGGTGAGTCACCTTTCCTGCTTATTGTAAGTAGTGGTGATGCTTCTAGTGTTAGACCTTAGCTATTAGGAACTTCTGAATTTTGACTTACAATAAATCTTCAGGCACAACAGGGAAAAAACATTTCCTTTTATAATATGTCAGGGAGGCATAGGTTGAGTTGTGATAGAAAAGAAGGAAAACTGGAGGAAATATTTAGAAGACAGTCCATTGTTTACAATTAAAATTAACAAAGCAGAGTTCAAAGGTGACATACCAGTATGCAATTAAGGCCATGGGTAGACCCAAGCAAGCAATTAAGTGAGAATTATAACAAATGTAAACTGGAGCTAATCTATTGATCATGTCACTTCTTCACGCTTCATTATTTCTTTAGACGTCCTTTAATAAAGACCCCAAGTGGTCCTCCATACCGTCGTCACTGAAATCTGAAATACTAGATTACAAAGACTGAGCCCTTTGTTCATCCAAAACTATTTGTTTCTGTCCCTGCTAACTCATACTTCCTTCCTTTGGAGGATCACATCCTACGTGTGGGACTGAGAGCTGTGGCAAATCATTGACACTGCAAAGCTGTTTGCCTTCAGCCACTTTAAAGCAGAAACATGTTCATCAGCCAAATAAATCTTGGATGCATTTTGTAATTTACACTTGCATTGATATAAAATTTTACAGCCTTGTCCCCAAGGGGGACACAACTTGTGTGTACCTCAGCAAGCAGCATTCTGCAGGAGACCCATCGCAAAGCGATTGCAGAGAAGGTGGAGCCAGTTGAGAACTGACTGATACTCTACTGACACGGCAGAACAAAGAAAGTGGATGCTGAATGATGCCATAACCTGTGTCACTGCCCATTTTGTATATTAAGATGACAATAAGCTTGCCAGTGATCATTTGTATTGGGGTACACAGGAAATATTGCCCAAGCTACCTGCTAGTGCAGATGGGAACTCCACAAGGGAAGCAGAAGGTGAAGGAGATAGTGTCCTACCTTGATTTTGATGCAAGAGGAATAGATGCAGACCATAAGTTAGGACTCTGACCCTCAGATATCCTGCCCCTTGATACAGCACTGATGCTTCTATACTTCTTTCTTACCCACAGCCACCTGTAAAGTTACTGTGTACTCCTGGATTCATTTCTTTCCACAGAGGTGTGAAAATAAGAAATATGCATTGTTCTCTTGTATCTGAATGTTCAAGTTCTCACTTCATGTGCTTTTGGTGCTCAAATGAGCAAAGTGGAAACCTGAGCCTGATATAAGCCACTCTATAAAGTGCTTGGGCTCATAGCACCCATGGTAAAGCCTGGAAACAAAATAGGATGGTGTATTCATTTTCCACACTTCGTTACTTCACAACCAAGTGCTTAAAGCTAATGTCAGACCTCACCCTCTGATATTACCCTTGTACCAGATATTGAAGCCCTAGCTTTAATTCACTTATATATGCCAGAGGTTGTGCTGCCACAGACACACTTCTGCCAGGCTACAGACTTCTTTTCTCCCCAGTGAGCACTGTCAATGGCATTTTTTGAATGAGTGTCTGCTTTCCTTTTGCTCTTGCTGACTTTATACATATGATCTTTTTCTATATGAGAATGCTACTTTATTAGAGGAAGGTAGTCCAGTATCTCACTAGTGTGACTCATCTCTCATTTGTGAGGCTGCTGTTGCTATTCCAGAAAATCTGGCTCTGTACATCTGAGAGGTATGACGATACCAAAGGAACAGGCCAGCATTATAGACTTCTGCAAACAGACCTGTGTTTGGCTTTTCCTATTGACTGCATCTGGACTTTCAGCATCTCTCAATTTACCAACCTCATGGATAACTCATATGGCTCAGTTACTGGGAATCACAACATACCAGATGCGCTGTTGCACTACATCTCTGCAGGCTGTAATGTCTTTAAGTGTCTAAATGCCTCTCCACACAGGACCCTATGCTCCAATTATTTCTGCTAGGCTCAAAGTTATTACAATGATTGTCACAGAAGAAGAGATCAAGTCCTGCAGCCCACTCACCTTATAAGATATCTGGTCAGTTTACCAAAAGAAAGCAAACAAAACTTTTAGACAGCATCCCTGTCACCATTTTGGACATTTAATTTACTCAAATCTGAAGTCCAATATACTTTAGGTCACTGAGCTCCTACAACTTGCATGAGAAAACTATTACCTGTATTACAGAAATGTTGTCATTCATATAATTGTGCCTTTTTGAGGAACATGTATTATATTAGTGATGAGGTGTAGAGAGTGTAAATGGAGGTTGTAATTAATAACAGCAGAGATTACCAAATTCAGATAAATAAAATTTTGAGATAAGCTTCATAAGTACTAGCAGCATCCAGTATAAACAAGACGTTTTGTGGTAGGATATAATGACCACATTATCCTAATCATCACAGTTGTACTCATCGTTAAAATTTAATTAAGGTTTTCCCTTTGCTTTGTGTAATTATTAGAGAACCTTCCTGTGAAGTCTAATTGCCCTATCATAAACAAACAGAAAAGAGAAAGCTCCTTTGTCCAACAAACAAGCTTTCCCTTTGCAGCAAAAATATCATATAATAAAGATTTTTCAGAAAGTATTCAGTCTCTGAAAGATATAATTAAAGTGCTGGAAGAGGAGAAAGAGCTACTGCAGGCTTAAGAGATTTTGTGCAAGCCCTACTTTTTTAGAAAACACAAAGGGAAGAACGTGACCATCACAAACAGGAGACACCCTAACTTCCATGACTGTCAGAGAAGAAATACAGTGACCTAGCACAAAGGAGCTCTGCCCTACCCCTCCCCGCTCCCCACCCCCGACTAGATAGCAAAGTGGAATCTCTTTTGTGTTCCCAAATGCCGGGTATGCATCAGGGGGTGGATGCACCACCTTTACATCCCATCAAACAGCACACAACTCCTGCTTTAGATAAAAAATGCACAGTTGTGAAGAGTTTAGCAGGGTTAAGTTTATCATTGTTTTTACCAACAATAAAAGACAACGGTCAGTTGAGGACATGGTTTTTTTCCTTGTCAAATATTGGAGTGAAACAAATGTAATGCACAATGCTTTGCTTCCTCTAAGAATTTCAGTGGATAAACATGTTCTTAGTCTACAATCACTGTATTGCTAGTTTTTGATGCTTTTCCACACTATGTCTTTACAATAAAACATTTTTGTCTTACATTGGCAAACAACATATTTTTGGTTTGCAGAGAAATATCTTAAGAAATGATGTTGATGTCTTGTTATTCCACAGTTGCAGGATTATGCAGTTTCCTACATTCATACTCTTGCAGAACACATGGTGGGAGATAATGAGTGTTTTGTGTGCAAAAATCGCAGAGGAGATGTCCATCAATAGCTGGAATTTTATGTGTTCCAAAATGATTTTTGCCTTTCTTGCTTCCTAAAGCAATCTAATCCCAAAAGTGCAGTCCACTTCAGGAGATGCATTAGATCATACAATTATATAATTCATGTAATTGAATTTTGTTTATGGCTGAAAGTGGTAAATAGAGCCAAAGCATCCTCCTTGGATATGGTGTTGGAGACTCCAGAAAGAATGAATTTTGTACTCTTCTGTGAAATCATTAGAAACTCACATGGTTCCTTTTAATTAATAATAAATAAAATGTAATCCTTACAAATTACATTTGCATAAAATACTTAGACATGTCTCCTTGCTTCAAAATTTGTTTAGGATTGAACCTGTGCATTGTGCTTTCACCCCAGCAAGCAGCCAACTGCAGGCAGCTGCTTGCTCGCTGCCTCACCAGTGGGATCAGGGAGAGAACTGGAAGGGTAAAAGCCAGGAAACTCACAGGTTGAGATAATGAAAGTTTAACAGGGAAAACAAAAGCCATGCACACCAGCAAAGCAAAACAAGGAATTATCTCACTGCTTCCCATTGCAGGCAGGTGGTCAGCCACCTCCAGTAGAGCAGGGCCCCATCATGTGTAACGATGACTTGGGGAGACAAGCCTACCACTCTTCCACATAAGTTATATATTAGATCCCACAGATTTACATCCCACTGACTCCAAATAAGTACAAGTTCATCTTAAATTGCGTGCTGAAATCCCATTAAGTCAGTGACAAAAAAGCAGTGCTTACAGTTGGCTTCACTCATTTTTATGCTTGTCCTTGGCTATACTTAAGCCCATGTTTAAATCTTTGATAGATCTTTGTTTCCCTTTACAGGCAAAGTTTTCTTCCCCCAGCTGGCTATCTGATGCATGATGCAGCAAGACAAGCAAGGCTCTTCCAAAGACAAGCTCAAGTTCAAATTCGGCAAAGCAAGGCAGCTGCATTTGGAGTCAGCAAGTAAGTTGAAGGCTGAAATTTTTCAAGGAAGGATTCAGAGCATGGGGCATATTTTGTCAAATATGCAAACTCTGGTGCTTGCTTTTCTACTCACAGCTTGATCCTGGGGAAATCGCTTAGTGTGAGCTCACTGATAATCTTAGCTTTTGCATTTTGTGTGACACCCTTAACGACTTGAGAAATGAAATAATTAGATGCCTAAATATTTTTGTTTACAAAAGATGGAAAAGGAAGATTTTAAACACCAGAGGCATAGTAAGGACATCCATATTAATGTTTGTGAGGAGGTGATGAGAGCACCCAGTGCCATAAATGTGGCAACCGTATGATTAGAGAGGAGAATTAAGCTTTCTGAACGAAATTTTGAAGTATACCTTTGTAATTTAAGAAATACAAATGATATCCAATAACATCATTACAAATCATCCATCTTTAAACCAAATTACTTTATGCCAAGTTTCATAAGGTATTTATAGATAAATAGATTTAAAATTAGATTTTTTTCAGATATAAAAATATTAGTAGGTCACACAGTAATATCAGCTGTATATCTGTGTGGGTGAACAAACTGAAGGTAATGAGATCAATTTGGCACAGAATAATGTTGCAATGCATATATTGGAACATCCACTGAGTCTAGTCTGACTAGCCTTTCCCTACTATTTGGAAGACTCTTGATTAAATTCCTTGTTTTTTAGAAATTTAAAACTCATTATTTTTATAGACATTAAGCTGGGTAAAAATATTAGACATGCTAAGCCATTGCTAGTTTCCAAGACATTTCTCCAAGACAAACTCAAAATATTATTTTTTTCTCTGAAATTTTTCCCACTGCTATATGTTTCACAATAATCTGTTTTTCAGGTAAGCTAAATACAAGAAATTACATGAGTTTGTAGAGCAGTAAAAATAAGCATTTCAGGATGCCTGAAATGTGAAAATATTAAAGTACATGGCTGGATACAACAAAAAGTATAAAGGAGATAATCAGGGATGAGAACTTTCATATGAATACATCTTGAGTAGACTGAGAACCAGAATTTGTTACCACAAAAGAGGAGTGACTGAATACAAAATGTAGCAGAAGCCTCTGAAATGCTGATTGACACAGAGGCTGTGGGTATGAAGTGACGAATCACATTTAACACGACATAAGAACAACCACACAAACAAAACTATCAGGCTTAAAGCTGGAAAAGTTGTGAAGAACAGTGGAACTTACCGATGCTAGTTATCCTAAATGACAAAAATATTAATGTACGCCATATGAAAATGGAACAATTAGATACACTCCCCCCTGGAAAAGGGATTTACCGTCATGCACATGCAGAATTGAGGGTTATGTACAGCGGTCCATGTCCCTCCATCAGCAAGCTGACAACAAATACAAGGAGAAGGAAGGGCTATGGTAGCTTTGATTCTCATACTTCTTCGCATAGCAGAAGTAACAGACTGTGATCAGTAACAGAACACAGAACTTAAGAGAGCCTGATGGTACTATTCTATTCTTATAATTGAAGAATTCTGATATATTAATTTCTCAGAAAAGGTATGAAAATACTTTTGACAATGAAGCTAGGAATTCTGGTTCTCCAAACAGGTTAAGGTCTGTAGAAACATCTACAAATATGAATGTTTTAATAGAATCAGAAAGTGTTGTACATTTCTGGCTAAATATACAAGAAATAGAGTCATTGAGTATATAATTTTTCAGTTTATTTTTGCATTTCCTTCTGGACACCGTGTTTTACACTTTCCACATTCTTCTGAGATCCTTTCAGTTCTTATATATGAGTATTTTGTTCTAGAGCAGCCATTGAAAACAAACAATAAAACCCCACATGCCTGTCTCTTTTGCTACAGAATGTTTTCGTATTAGTTGTGCAGGCATGCAAGTCCAGAAGGACTGAGCTGAAAATGAGTGATTCCTGGCTCATATGAACTGAAAATACAAAGAAACTTTTCAACTTAATTTAGGGAAAATACATGTTTGACCTTGAACTAAAGTAATTCTTAGGATACAGTGTGGCTTATCATTTATTATGTTTGCACAGTTTCTCTACAATGATAGCCCAGCCTGCGTCTCTAGTAAAAAACGATCACAGTACAATAATGATATTGGTCCTTCATTGTAAGCTTCAAAAAAGATAGATGTTAATGCTTGCTAACCTATACTAGCTAAATATACAGCTTGTTAAAAAGCATGCATGTCAGTACAGAGTTTTAAAATTGCATTTTTTAATCCCAGCTACACCTGCAAGAGAAATTTTACTTTTCTGAATTCAAGCACGTGTGCAAGTTTGTATATGAAGTCATATTACATCCTACTTGAATGCACTGTAAATTTTACAGCCCTTCATAAAAAAAAAAGTCCTGTTGACTTGAAATGGCTGTAAGCCTACTTTGTAAACAGATTGTACAAGCCAGTTAAGAGTAACATGAGAGTGGGATGAAAAATAAAAACAAAAACCAAACAGCAGCAATAAAAAAAGGAGGAAAAGAAACTAAAACATCCCTTCCAATCCCTGATCATATACGCTGATCTGTGGAAAAATGAAATGACTCTATATAAATAAAAGTTAGAAATCAAGAGTTGTTGATCACCATATATTGTGTTAGAAGTCTTATCTGCATATATCAAGAACATCTGAACACAAATGGTTTAGAAATGTACAATCTATTCAATGAAAAAGATAGATGATAAGTGAAGATTTTTCTGATGTTGATAACCACTCTCTCTAAGGGTCACTAAAGAAAGAAGAGGAATGTATTTCATGTAAGAATGAAGCCACCAGGTCCGTCAGGCATGCCACTAGGCAGCTGAAAGAACCTGCAAAGATGACTGATTAAAATAATTTCTCACTTGTTAAGCAGCTTGCAGAAAGACTGAATTTAAGAAATGTGGCAGCAACAGGGACATGTGGGGACTGGTGCAGTAGTGACAATAGAGGTAGATCATCACATGAAAGATTCACCGTTGGATATTGTAAGACTGTTTACCTTGAAATATGAACTGCTGTGTGATAGCATCCACACAGCTAATTCAGGTGCTATGAAAGTTCCACACCATTCTGCTGGCATGGAACTTTATTACAATTGTTTGCATTCAATTATCGCACATTATGCAACAGCACAAGTGAAAGATTTTTCCTTTTGTTTGTAGTATGTAGTGTACTGTAGTACAGTAGGTATGGCATGCAAGTTGAGGCAAATTCTAAATAAAAAAGTTTGAGCCAAGTGATTTGGTGTAATGATACAGTTGTGCATTTGGATTAAAACCAGTTTTGTATGGAGGAAGTTGCCAAAAAAGTTAATACGTGCACACTGACATGTTGCAGATATGCCAATCCAGCCTTTGAATGTTCCAACCGAAGATTAACTGTATCTAAAAGGATCTATACTCATGTAAAGTCTGACAGTCCTGGCTGAATGGTGCACTCAAAAGCTAAAGTTGTTACTCTTGTTATTCTGATTTTTAATTTATATTTTGCAAGAATTTTGTAAGCGTGCAGTGTGACAAGTATTGGTAGGAAGACAGTTAATGGAAATGAAATAAAAATGAGAAGGACTTGGGGATGTTGGTGCATGAGAAGTTCAACATGTCTCATCCATGTGCAGGAAGTCCAGCAATTGCAGAGGGCAATGTGTCACAGCCCAGAAAGACAAACATGTCCTGGGCTGCACCCAAAGCAATGTGAGCAGCAGGGCAAGGGAGGGGATTCTGCCCCTCTGCTCCTCTCTGGTGAGACCCCACCTGGAACACTGCATCCAGCTCTGGGGTCCCAGCACAGGAAGGACATGGACCTGTTGGAGTGAGTCCAGAGGAGGCCATGAAGATGATAAGGGAGCAGGACCACCCCTCTTATGAAGACAGGCTGAGAGAGTTGGGACTGTTCAGCCTGGAGAAGACAAGGCTCCAGGCAGAACTCATAGCACCTTCCAGTATGGAAGTCTACTATGGGGGTCTACTATGGGGTCTAAAAGAAGACTGGAGAGGGACTTTTTACACGGGCATGTAGTGACAGGAGAAGGAAGAATGGCTTTAAAATGAAGGAGGTAGATTTAGATTAAATATTATTAGATTAGAAATTCTTCACTGTGAGGATAGTGAGGCACTGGGACAGGTTGTCCAGAGAAGTTGTGGATGCCTCTGCACTGCAAGAGTGCAGGGCCAGACTGGACAGGGCTTTGAGACATCTGGCCTAGTGAAAGATGTCCCTGCCCATGGCAGGAGGATTGGAACCATAAATAGTCCTTTCCAAACCTAATCATTCCATGATTCTATGACTCTGTGAAATCCTATTTGCACCAGTAAAACGCAAAAGTAAACCCTCCCTAATGGCTTGAAACTTGTGCAGAGCCACAAACTTATGAAATGTCTTCATGTAAATAACAGAATAAAATGATGGCATGGGCTAATGTAAAATAGAGCATGGCAATTACATGACAATGCATGCCTAATGTATTATTGTTTGATAGCTGAACCATTAACTTATATCCCTGCAGACAATGCACATGTTTTAATAAATTTTCACTCTTCATGACTTGCATCAAAGTAGCATATTTTTTAAAGACAGTTGATTTAAATTGGGTGATTTCTATACTCTCGAAGACCTTTTTGACTTCCTGATCACAAATTTATATTGTAATATTATTAGGACAAGATGCAAGGTAAGATTATATAGTCTGATGTAGCCCTGTCTAACATAATGGTGTACTTCTCTGTCCTTTTTGTATGTCAGATATTCAGGTTTTTGTACATTTGTATATAAAGGTGTGCATAGCGCTTCCCTCATTTTTTAGTGATAAAGTAGTTGCAAGTACTGTAATATAAGGGAGAGCCTCTGAAGTCTTATGCAGTCCTGGTTTATCTGGTCCTCTGCTTAACAGAGAGGTGCCTGGAGTGTGGAAGAAGAGTTAGTGGTAACAAAAAGGCAAAACAAAACAAAAAGACCCAAAAAGCTTTACTGAAAACTGCAGAAAAAGGCTTTTTGAAATCTTTGTTTGTATATATATGTGTGCATATGTGGCTTTCCTGTGTTAATCTTCAACATAAGTGCAGGTGAGCCCAAAATGACAGCAAAGTTGTGTTTAAACTAAAACAACTCCTTTTTAATTTCAGCATCCCTTTGACAGAGAGGAATTTGTTTCATCTCGCTTACATCTGAATGATCTGCTGAACTGTAGAATAAACCAGCATTCTCAAGCACATGGACACATAATGGAGCTTAAGAGCAGTTAGTCCAGCTGATAGCAGCAAGCACACGCCCCACAGCTATATTCTTTTTTTACTCGCACAGTCCTCTAGCTGCCATCTGTTCAATACAGTGTGGAATAAATCTCTTTTGATGTGTATTAACACTATCCCTGGATGAGCATTAAAAAAAACCCAACAAAACAAAAAACAAAACAAAACACAGCAAAAAAGATGGAATATTAAAGTGAAACTGTAACACAGTGTGAATAGCAATTTGTTGATCTCCGCAGTCAGGATTGTGAAGTTTTTTGGCACGACTGGCTGAGCTCTGATAAATGGAGTGCATGTGCTTGCCACTGAAAACAAGTATAATTTATGATTATGTTATTCTACTATATTTTAACAGGAGAAATTTGATTTTAAAAAACCTTATTAAGATCTGTGGATACTTATGCTGCCACTGGCAAACCCAGTACTGTTACTCACAGCCTCTTGTCTATATGCTATATGCTCTCATCAGTTGAAAACTGATGAGTATGTATTTTGTCTCATGCGTTTTTCTCAAAGATTAAATGACAACTCTCCTTTATACTTCAATGCCAGCAACATGTCTATGGGTATGAACTTTTAGAGCAAATGTATTTTCAATAAGTAGGGATGAAGGTGGCTACAAAATCGTATTTTATGTCCTAAATGTGTAGCTGACAATGTGTTAGGACTTGGAGTAGACTATTGTGATGGTTGATACTGTGTAAGAGATCTATGCTGTCACCATGTTTACTGCAAACTCAATTGAATTGTAATGCAAATTCGATTGAAACATTAAGAATGATCCTCTTCTATAGCAAAGGGGTCTCAGCTTTTTCAAAAATTTGGTTTGGCTTTTTTTTTTTGTTGTTTTTTTGTTTTTGGGGGGGGGTTGGGCAAGGGGAGGAGGTTGCTCATAGAGAAACCAACAAAAGATTTACAGTGTCCACTGTATGCTGGGATGTGCCTTTTTGGAGATCCTTAACAGCATTCTTAATTAAGCCATTAAAAATCTTAGCTAAATGGCTCATTATTAGGTTTCATTTCTGGAACAGAGCATTTTGCCATGAACTAGGACACAGAGTAACAGAGAGCTTGTCTAAATTAGTGTTGCATTTCCCAGCCATTGGTAATGAAAACTGTGTGGGAGCAGAGGATAAGAAGATTGATGAACTTGATTTTGTAAACTGTAAAGGGAATGAATTGTACCATTGTACAGTCACTTTGAGATGGTTGCAGCCCATGAGGCTGACTCCTTTGTGTCAGAACAGAATGTGACATCTCAAACGCTTCAAAATATTGCTTCACAAAGTATGAGAATATCCAGTTCCCCAAATAAACACCATTGTTATTCTCTGATGAGCTTTCTTTGTGATATATATACACCCTTTGACCTGTGACATTTAGGATGTTTCTGCAAACTTCCAAAAGTCTGAAATCTGCAAAAGCCCAGCATGGCTGCTCTTGAGATCACCGTAATGGGCTGTTAGAGAAAGCAGAGTTAACAACTTGGGGTCAAACCCATACAATAGTTTGAGTTGTTTGTGTGTGAAGGAACCGGCTGTTTCATGGGCACAGAAGCACAGAGGTCAGCTGTCTGTAAGTGACAAGGTCAGAAGCTGACCTTCCTATTTCTCAGGAAATTCTGAATTTGGGAGGAGAGGGGAGGGAATTGCCCCACCCTGAAACACAAGTTATACATTTGAGGCTTTCCCATAGAAGGGTAAACGTAATACTTTAAAAATAACCTGTAGATTTTCCATATGAACCCAACCCTGCAAACTCCAGCCAAAGGCTCTCAACTCTCTATTTTGGCAGATTCGTGAGAAACCCAAAGTGCAGAAACCCTTCTGTCTGGCTTAAACATTTCACCCTGGACAGCATAAGTGTTTCCAGGATCTTAGACTCATTTCAGGATTGCCAGAGCATTCATGTCACAGCTTCATCACAGGAGACAATATATTTCATCTGGAATATTTGGAAAACACCAAGTTTTTCCCATGGGTTAGGTCACAACAATGTCAAAACCAGCACTTTAGGCATCATCTAGCATGGAATGAATGTTGTTTCACAGAAAAATTATTGAGTGGGAAAAATTACATACTGTGTTATCTGTAATTTTAAGTATGATTTAAATCAGTTCGGGATGATTTGGTTTGGGAGGGATGGTTGGCAGATCTGTTAAACGAATTTTATGAAACTGTGTCCTGTGTCTTAGAAAGAGGATGAAGACTTTGCTTCAGCTATGGCCACTGTTCAGTGATAGCAGTGGTAAATCTGCTGCTGCATCCTGATGTGGTTCTGGCTAAGTCAGTGGATTCTCTGTTTTGATCTTCACAGTAGGAAGTGGTTTAAGAATGTTTATGTGCCCTAAGAAGGGGTTTGGATCCTGACTTTGCATTTGTCCATTAAGAGCTTTGAGCTTTGTAACAAAGCTATAGAAAATGCTGGATTCTGAAAACATAATTCTGCTTAAATATATATGGGGGGTTTTTGTTGTGGTTTTTTTTGTTGGTTTTTTTTAATTGAAGTAGTTCGATTCAGGTAGGTTTTGGGGAACATTTTAGGGATAGTTTTAAACCACATGGTTGCAATGGTTGTCAATGATACTCTTTGTGATTTTGTGAGCAGTTGCAGATACAGTCAACTGATTACATCAGAGACGTTTCATTTTATTTTAGTTTTATTTTGTTTATTTGTCGATTTATTTTTTCTTTGTGCTTTGGAATACCTCTTACACAGTCTATCAGTGCTTATATCAGTTTGCTCTACAGTTATTCCACACCACTGCAGAAAGACTGTAAAGAAAATGTACACAAATCAATTTAAATAATGTCATCAGTGTGTGCTACGAGATCTTACTTCATTAGAAGACAGAAAGAAGATTGGTCAAAACCATTATACAAATACAGCCGGTGCATCACACAATCAGGAATCATTGCAGTTGAAGATACTGTGAAAAGAAAAGAGTTTTCAGACTTTGCAGAATATTCTGCACTTCCTGTCTGGGGTTGGTGAGACACGCACACAAGCTGCATTCAAAACAAAAAATCCCTTCAGTTTATTGAAGGTTGATAAGACAGACAAGATTTTTGTTTTGTAGATTTTTAACAGAAAATTGTTTTCTAAGTAGTAAGCAAATTAAATGTAAATTATTGTATATTCTTTTAGTAGGTTGTATTCAAGTGTTTAGCCAGTCAAGAAACTACGTCAACATCACATGATTTGTTCGATCAGTCATAGCCAGGCAACACACATAGAGGAAATACTGAGTGCCAAGTGTACAGAAGCTTTCAGGGGGTACATTTTTAGAATAAATTAAAATAATGAATATGTTAATGGAGATGATGATCTGCTCAGCAATATTCAATAGTCAGGAAAAGAGGCAAATTCATCCGCTAAATTATTCATTGCAAATTATTCGCTTAACTCTAATAGTCTTGATTAATGGTTATCTGATCTAGAAGGAGAACAGCAAAAAACCATGGCAGTAAGAAGGAAGGTGGAGAAAACTGATATTACTGCTATTTATTTGATTCACAATGTTCCTCTCGCGCACTCTTTGCAGAAGATCTTCAACTGACTCTAATCAGTAAGGGATTTTGCTGGGGCTAGCAGAGGAAAAAATCCCTCACTATGGAGGGTCATATTTGACATTTATTTTCCAATGCTTGCTTTAGGTTGGAAGGTCTATTTTCCCTCATCCCTGTCTTATATGAAAATCAGATTTGTTACCAATGTTTTGTCCATTTCCTCCCTCTCTTCCCAGGCTTCAAGCTTGAGAGAAGATTCCCTCTACTACTACCACCATCCTTGGTCAGGAACCAGGAAAACAAATCATGGAATTGTTACAATTGAAAAAGGCCTTGAAGTTCATTGAGTGCAACTGTTAACCCAGCACTGCCCTGTTCACTGCTAAGCCACATCTCCAAGTGCCAGGGATTCCACCTCTCCCCTGGGCACTCCAATGCCTTGACCACCCTTTCAGTGAAGAAATTTTTCCTAAATCCAATCTAAACCTCATCTGGAGCTGTCGTGTTTCATGTCTCAGAAGAGAAGAAAAGAAAGAGCAAAAAGTTTTGGAACCTGTAAAATACCTATAGATCTAGTCATTCTGACAGACATAAGAATGATCTCAGAGTTAATTAATAACTTAATTCTCTTAATAAAGAGAATGCCTGAGATAGAGTTGTACTTGAACTGATGGACAGAAAGACAGGTACACACATGGTTTGCTGTCTACAGCTCCTTTTTGTCCTGCCTATAAAGCAACAATTCAGTGCACTTCACACAAACAGACCCAATACATTAAATGTATTCTGGCTGCCTTTTCTGAGAACGCTTATTTTCCATTTTCCTTTCTCCTGTCCATGATGCAAGGCAATAAATCTCTGTTTTCCTCTCATTCTAACTTCTAAGAAATTATTGCTTGCTTTCCCTATTCCTTTCTTCTCTCCCAGTCCCTGCTAGACTTTCACTTTCTCAACTTCATTACAGTATGCCACTTCCATCTCCACAGCTGCTCACTTTGGGTTGTACATGGCTGTCCAAGCACTGTTGTGTCATTCTGCCCAGTGACTCAAATATAAACAATTTCAGAGACCTAAGAAATTTAATCTGGTGGTGTTCAGCACAGTTTTCAGCATGAGGACTTTGCAGCATAATCTAGACAAATGTTCTGAAAACTCAACTTTTTTGGATTCACAAACTCAGGGAGAGGGACTTCCAGGAACTGGTCTCCAAGAAAGAAGGTGCCTGTTCTGTACTGAGGTGTGCTTGTCTCCAGACTAATGACTGTCTTTCAGCATACGGGCTGAACAATATTTCAAGGCTTTATCATCATGATGCTGTTGTCAAATGAGCCAGGAAGCTCGCGGTGCATTAAAGCTGTAGTGCTCTCCCTATCCATGATAATGTATTGCATGTCAGGCAGGCTAAACAACGCAGAGCAGGGTAAGCTGAAATATTAAAAAGGTACTAGTGGACAGGAAGCTTATTTCTGTGTTCAAGCACAGTACAGGGCTTTGTGGTCTTTAGCTACTTAAGTGGCCTTGAGAAATGTCAAAACTACAATTTCTTCCAAGATCATACTTCCCTGGAGTACACAGGTCTAAAATTGCTGTTCTCTAGTTTAATTATGCTTATTAAGTCCCAGTTCATTTCCTGTTTTCTGCACAAATGACACCCTGAAGCATTATTTGGTTATACAGTAGTCTGTTTAATGATTCTTCTTCTCCACTTCCAGATTCAAATAACAAATATTTGCCTTTAGCCAATAATTGAAGCTCTGTTTATGGAGCTGACATGAATGCGTGAATAGAGTACAACATGTTTGCAAATATATATGCAAAACAGAAATATACATATATATATATATATGAAAATTTAATTTAATTTCACTTTATAGAAATCATGTATACATTCTACTGTGGTGTAATATTCTATTCAGATATTTTCAATGCAGTTGTGTTTTCATTGGCATTCCAAAAGGGCTTTTTATTGTAAAGCCCTCTACTGACACTCTGATCATGCTTGCTATTATCCTTCCAGCTTTGTCTTCAGCTGAACATACTCCTTTTTTCCTCCTTCACATGATTACTTGCATGAGGATTTGCATTTAAATGGATGTAGAAAGTGCATTAACAACACCTACAGTAACAAAGCAAAAGCTGCTCAATACTTGTTACTGTCAGATATGAATTCAAAACAAATCAATTAATGTTTCATATAGCTGTTTTCAGTGTTTGCATTTAGGTGGAAACTCTTCATTGTATTATGCTTAACACAGACTGTGCATATTTAACACAGATTATGCACTTAGAATTATTTATGTGTCAGTAGCCTGAACAGAAAAAAGAGTGATGTTCACGATCTAGAAGTCATGGATGAGATCTATTTTCTGTACAGATGATTTGGATCCTTAGAATCTTAAGATTAGATACTTTATTTGCAGTTTATATTTTCATTTGTTTTCTAATAAAACCAGTTTAAATTATTTGGGGATTTGGAAATCTAAGCCATAAAAGCATTAATAATGTCTGTTTTTTGTTGTGCAGATCGTGGAAATTTTGCAAATAGCTCAAATATATAAAGGAGACACAGCGTGGTTATGAACAGAACTGTTGTGACTTGCATATAAAGTACGAATGTATGATGTTCTTTTAGTGCTGTAAGTGAGAAAAAGAAATTAAACTTGGCCAAACCATTCTATTGCAGAATAATGCTGTTTATTGTAAATTTTGTCGTGCTTACAATAGCCTGCTTAAATGTATATTTTTTATACAGTAACACAAATACATAACACAAATAATTTACAAAAAATATAAAATTAATTTCTACTTAACTTTTAGCTCTGGTGGCTTTTAAATTTGCTCCAGATAAAAGTTTCTGTTTCTCTGCCAGGACTTTGAGGGGTAAAAGTCACCATAATTGCAAACAATTTTTTATCGTATCATTAAATTAAAAAGTCACAAAAGAGAAGAGAAGAAAAGGTAGGCTGGGAGCTAACAAAAAATATTAGATTTATCTTTTTCTTTCTCCAGAACCAAAGTAGAAGAGAGAAATTTGTCCTGATTCTGAACATAATATGCTACTGACACCTGCAAGTCCTAAAATGCAATTATTGTTTATTACCTAAAATAATTTGCTATATGCTGTGTATGCTAAAGAGAAATCCATAAGCATCAGAGGTAAATCACTAACAAGTCTTTCTTGTTTGTGTAAACAAAGAGAAAAAAATCAGTATTTCTCTACCTATTGATGTGGAATAGGCCTAAATAAAGCAAATTCATTGCTTCCGATGAAAGCTGCATTGCAGCAGTGAAAGAACATGATTTCAGATGTCATAGTTAATGTCTTCTATGTTTGTACTTTAACAAATGTAATAAATATGGCAGGTTCTAAAACTAGCCCTACAAAACCAGTCATTGACTTGCAGGTTGCAAGAGACTCAATGATTTGCGAATCAAGCTATATAAGTGGAATCAGAGGATTAACAAATATTCTCTTCAGGTTCTGTAATGTTAAATCTTCCCGTGTAATCCTCCTTACAGCTTTTCATAATTTCAAGGTAGTAACTAAGAGGGAAGGCAAAGTAGTCAGTGACAAGAGCGCATGTGTGTGCTACCTTCATCCATACAGTGGAATGGAGCAGGGCTCCTCTGTCCAGGCAAGATGAGTTGGTGGCAAACACTCATCTCCTTTACACTGGCACCCACTGCCTGCAGAGGAGGACACATGCAGGAGGCAGGGCCAGCCCTGCCACGAGGGCCCTGTGTGCTCAGAGCGAGTTCTGATGGGTTGCTGTACAAGGCACACGTGTTGCACTGGTGCAAAGTAGGAACTGGGCTGGCAAGCTCCCTTTGATTAAATAAATAGAGCAAACACACCCTTCTCCCCTCCTTTATACCAGTCTCTACCTCTGTTAAGGAGTAAAGAACAGTTGGCTTAAACTAACCTAGATTTACTGAAATCATCAGTATTTTAGATCAGAGGAAGTTCTGCCTCCGTTGTCTTCACCGCTGTTTTTATGTCCATTTAGTTCTCCTGATGAGAATTTAACGCACAGAGTGCCTGAATCTCCTGCTCTCTTCCATCTTCAGAGCTGCCATCATGTCAATAGACTAATTTAGACTGAGCGGAGTTCTGTGTATTATTCTTAATATACTTTCACAGTGTGCAGTGTAATTGCTCCTTTGGAGCTGATAATGCATTTTTATTGCCTAAAAAACAATTTGCTGTACTGTGTGGTAATATAATCATTGGTTTATGTTGTGAATACATGTCACATATAGTAGGCCAAATTAGCAGTTTAAGTTTGTATCCATAGGCAGTAAAAGTAAAGCCACAGAAGTAAGAGGAGTCCACCTCACAGCCCAGTGACCAAATATAGAGGGACCTGGGGTTGTTTAGGCTGGGGAAAAGGAGGTTAATGGGAGAATATTGTGCTCTACAGCTCCCTGAAAGGAGCTTGTAGCCAGGTGGGGGTCAGTCTCTTCTCCCAAATAACAAGTGACAGGTCAAGAGGAAATGGCCTCAAGGTACACCAGGGGAGGTTTTGATTAGATATGAGGGAAAATTTCTTAATGGAGAGGGTTATAAAGCACTGGAACAGAATGCTCAGGGAAGCGATAGAGTCGCCCTCCTTGGAAGTGTTCAAAAACATGGATATGGCACTTGAGGACATGGTTTAGTGATGAACGTGCGAGGTGGTGGTAGGTGGACAGTTGGACTTGATGATCTTAGGGGCCGTTTCCAACCTTAATGATTCTGTTATTCCATGACTTAGGTGCTTATATCTTACTGTCTTCTGGGCCGTGCAAAAAGCGTTGGACACTGTGTGCCTCATTCCCAACTGAGTGCACTGCAGCCCGGGCAGGGGTTCACCAGGAGCTGAACCACCTCCATCTGCCTCTGCTGTGGGGTTGGTTACAGCTTTTTAGGTCATGTCTCACTTGGTCGAGGCCTGAGATAGGTAAAGAATGGGTCTGAGCATGGGAACAAGTAGGAATGACAGCCTAGAACAGCCTGGAAGACTACTTAAAACTTAAGTACTGGGAAGCTTCAGAGTCACCTCCAGGACTATGTGTGACAGTGCCACCTGGATGCTGAATGTGATGTCTGTGGCTCCATGCTTAAGCCTTCCTTCAGATCCTATTTATTGGATAAATAAGGAATGAGATATGAATGTTTCAGAGGGAAATAAAGGCCAAACAAAATTATGAAGAATGTGTTAGCTCATCTGAAGGTCTGAACAGAGGCAGATCATGGTTCGCTGGTAAATGATTTCCAGTTTGAACTGAGCAGACCAGGGGATGGATTCATCCTCTGATCCATTATACTTGGGAATGAAGTGGGAAATCATACATGCAAAGCAAGGAGCTCTGCCTTATTCAGGGCTGGCAGTGGGTTTCAGGGAACTGGAAATCTTCATACCTTCTCAGCCTCATCTACAAAGCAAGTGAGTATTCTGAAAAATCCATTGTCTTTTTTTTTTTTCCTCATGCTAGAGGAAATAAGAGGCCATGAGTGCAAACCTATGTATTTGTAATGGATTTTTAAAAATATTAAATTTATCAAGGAATAAGTATATGTCTTATTTGATCTATAAATAAAATGTTATGTTTGATTGTCATTAATTGTCCTCTCAGAATATAGCATTTTATCATAGCAAGACTGCTATATTACAGTATCAAACAAAGAAACCTAAGGAATAAGTAGCTTTAGGAAACATAAAATAAATAAACAGCAGTAGATTGCCTGAGGCACATGCTTTAACTAATTTTGGTTTGTTGTTGTTCATGTCAGTTAGGTTCAATAAACCAGCTTTCTGGTAATGATTTGCTTTCTTGTGTGACACTTCAAGAACCAGCTGACAGTTTTCTGTGTTGTCATTAGGTTTTCTAGTTCCATATGGGTGTGTAAGGTCCAACTTGCCTAATTCTGTTAGATTTCTTACAGTTAGTTTCAAAAGATGCTTGGAACAAGGCCAACAGCAGAACCCTCTATGTGTAAGTGTTACTTCTGTGTTTTGCCTCACAAAATGTTCAAAGGGAAGTTGAAAATGTTGCCTGCTTCACCAGTTTGCAAAAATATGATAATTAGAGCTGGCTAAAGTGTGACAAAAATATCAGACAGCCAAAAAAATTATAAAAGGAAAAAGACACAGAGAGAGAGAGAGAGAGAGAGAAAAGAAAAAGGAAAAAGAGAGAGAAAGAAAAATCTATGACTACATTCCAGTGTTTCTTTCTTTGAGGATCAAGAAATACCTTTAGAGTGTTAGGTTTTAAGAAGAGAAGGCTGTTCCTATTTCTTTAAAGGTGCACTTCCTTAGAAGAAACTGTAGAAAGCTGATTCCATACTTATATGAATTCCTCTTCCAGCCACTCCATTCCAGCCACTTTCTTCTCCCTGCATCAAAAATGGAAAGGAACTGTAGGGCCAACAGGAGTTTTTCAGACCTCTCAGTGCAGCCATTAAAATCTGTTTGACTGTAAGAGTGAATAACTTTACAGACAGGACCTGTATAGATGATCTGAATATGTCCATGTCTCTCACCCCAAAACACGCTCTTATCTCTAATTTGTCTGGACACGAATTTTCGTCAGAATGGATTTACATTTCTTTCCTCAAATCTGGAATAGTATTTGCATCTACCTGCAAAAAGTTGCAGAATAAGTTTTGAAGACTGAGTTGGTGGGTGATAACATATGAAATTCCATGTCTATAAATGCTAGGTAATGCTTATACAGATAAAAACATCCTAATGCATAGCATGTACAGTTATAGATTATTAAGTTGTTCAGGTAAGAGGGCTTATCAACACTGCGGATAGTTCTATTAAAGGTCATTTCAAGGGCAATACAAAAAAGGCATGAATAATGTTAAGAGTTATCAAGAAAGGCCAGGCAAATAAAAAAGAACACCACATTATGTCAATGTATAAGTCCATGATACAGACCCTTTTTTAAGGTCACTGCAGAAAGCAGTTTGTTCTATCTCAGAAAGAAAGTAATCAAACTAATATAAAAAGCATTGTCAGGAAAGAATTGTCAGGACTGACAAACAGTTTTTCTCCAGAGAGACAGTTCACAAAAAAAAAAAAGAAATCAGCTTAGAAAAGGGATGAGGTGGAAGGGAAAAGGAAAAGGAAAAAGAAAAGGAAAAGGAAAAGGAAAAAAGGAAAAGGAAAAGGAAAAAAGGAAAAGGAAAAGGAAAAGGAAAAGGAAAAGGAAAAGGAAAAGGAAAAGGAAAAGGAAAAGGAAAAGGAAAAGGAAAAGGAAAAGAAGGAAGGCCTGTGAAGTCATCAATGGATCAAGGAGATAAGCAGGGAATGCTTATTCATTGTCTTGCAATATAAGGACTGGGGTGTACAATGACTTTATGTAGTGACACGTTTAACATGAACTTTTCACACAGTGAATGGTTAGAGGGGGAAATTTTCTGGCACAGAACATTGGGGGATTGGAAAAGAAGGGAATCAGCTCAGACAAGGTCACAGTGGGTAGGCTTATTAGTGACAGCTGCATACAACTCTTCCACTGAGGTAATCATTCACCTGCTATTGGGTGGACATCACTGCTTTTTCAAGTGAGCCACAATTACCTATCTTAGGTGAGATTAGTGCATAATAAATTTTAAAGGTCCTTTCAGGATCAATAGGGAAATGCAACTGAATGAAAGATAATGTCATGTATTGTAATAGAAAGAAACTGTCCATCATATCACAATCCATGAATTGTTAATTTGGGAAAAATGTGCATGCCACCATGCATGACATTAAATGAAAGAAAAGCTGAAGCAAAGAGTAGAAAAAACAGCAGGAAGCAAGATGTGGTCTTATGCAATTTCAGTGTGCAGAATATTTCAGGTACAGTGAACTGTTCTGGCCAGCCTCTCTCAGACAATATAATACTAGATAACAAGAGAAACGTGAAAAAGTCTAGAAAATGGCAATGAAAATGGTTATGACATTTAAAATTCTCACTGAACAGTTATTTGTAAAGACTGTTTAGCTCAAGAAGAAAAGGCATAAAAGAGGGCAGAGTAGACCTATGTAACGGAATTAGTGGAAAAGGCTGTCTTGCAGATCCAGCTCACCAGAAAATGAATCAGAATACACAGAAGATGATTAGTTCTAAGTTCAGAAGAGCTATTTTTGCTGCCAGTATTGCTTAGCCCACCTGATTTGAAACAACCATATGTTCAGTCAGAGGAAGAAAAAGGATAAAAATTATGTACTGCGTAAATCAGGAGAGAGAGAGTATTATCAAATCACCATATGTTTTATTTTTTCTCATGTGTCCTCTTTCCAGTACTATAATGATGTCAGTAGAAGCAACTACTTTAAAGATCTGAACCTACAGCACTCAAAGGAACAACCTTTTTAGGATGTTCCTCCCCAGCTGACTGCTTTATAGGAAATTAGATTGTCAAGGACAACAAAAGCCAGCTTCATCAGTCTGAAGCTTTTTTTTCCCAAAAGTAGGGACTGTGATGCTTAGAAAGACTGAAGAGGGTGATAAAGAGAGACAGTTCTTAAATTTGGGTTGTATGGCTAGTAAACTTAAAACTTCATTGGTTTAGAGGCTTCAGTTTTGTCAGCTTCTCCTTTCAAGGCTTACAGAACCAAGTCCAATTTTTAGCCTATATTTCCCCCATCCACTATGAAAAAGTTGTTTCATTATCCAACCTTAACTGATTTCACATAGAAAATTTTCTATTTTTGCCTTTTCCAAATTTTTATTGTAAAGAAACCTTCTGAAAGGATGAAAATAATTAATCTTAGAAATAGACAGCTGAATTTCCTCCCTCAAAATGCAACTAATGACCTGCTGTGGACTTGGAAACAGCCTACCACTTGATAACATTTCACTTTGGCTGCTTCTCTTTTGTATATTATTTTACATAATCTAATCTTAAAGAATTTAGCTTTTGGAGTTGTGAGTGATTAATTGAGACATTTTCTCCACTAGCAAAACTGTTTATTTCTGATTCTCATGGACCTATAAGATAAGAGCTTTGGAATCACGGTTTTAAGAATCAAAGCAAGTTCTAAGAGGCTCTAATTAGGGTGAATGGAGTGTCACACATTATCTCTCACTGTGTTTGTATGTTAGTAGGTTGATAACTTTCTGCTCAGATTGAGTTGCAGATACATAACTTTTTTTACTTGATCATGTCATACCTCTGTTTACAGAAAGGGCAGGAATAAGGCCTAAGCCAGAGAGGAATAAATTTGTTCTGAAATAAAGTGTCATGTACACAGATTAGCAGAGAGCCTGTTGTTGAGGAGAGTTACATGTGTTTGGAGTAGTCCCTTCGTAAAAGTACACACTTCACACTTGTGTCTGTCAGCAGTTTGGTGTGTTCAGCCTACCGAGGGCTTCGTATTTAAATTAACGTTGTGCATAAGGATGCACGAAGAGCTAAACTTCATATACAGCAAAATGACAGAGTTAGATTTAAGTCTCCTAATGGCAACTGGTTTTGACCAGCTTGGCAGCATTGAAACGTTCTTAAGGCTCTGTCACAGAGCTCACTGATTACCTTGGGAGAAACCCAACTGAGTCCACCAAAATGGGTATTTTAGTGTTCCTGTGCTATCTACAGAAAAAACTCCTGCCTCTATAGTGTGGTCATGAAGCTCAAGCAACATTCTTATTCACACAGGTGACCAGTACACTGTGAAGATCTCTTTAGAAATACCTTATATCTGACAAAAGAGAAAAATTGAGTATGGCCTATGGCTATTGAGATGTCATGGTTTCACCCCAGCCAGCATGCAAGCCCCAGGCAGCCACTTGCTCATAGCCTACCAGCAGGATTGGGGAGAGAATTGGAAGGGAAAAAGCTGGAAAACGCATGGGCTGAGATAAACAGATTAATGGAGAAAACAAAGCTGCACACACAGAGCAAGAAAAGTGATTAACTCAGTGCTTCCACGGGCAGGCAGGTGTTCAGNTCATTCATGTCTCAGTTCATTTCCAAGGATTCACCTGGTTAGTTCACTTGAGAGGGTTACGAGAGAAATGGAGGAGCAAATAAAGTTGCATACTAAATTAATGGCATATAATGGACAAATTAATTACTGATAAACATTTCTGAAAATGTGTCATTCATGGCAATAACATCATCATGCCCATGAATCACATTTTTTTAGGACATTCTGAGTGCTGCTGGATTTGCTGCCCACCTCTCTTCTGTGCTCTGTTCTCCCCTGCCTTAGCTGTCCTCACAAACATCTGAAAGGACTACAAAAGGTACATATTAAAAATCTTGGTTTGTTGGCATTAGGCCCATGCAGGCAACTCAAGTGCTTCTAGTTCAGTGAAATCAAAACATTGCTTTAATGATACTAAACACCTACGACTGCATCTTTCAAATTATTAAAGAGTTTATTGCTTCCCAGGTATCAACAGATAGCTCCAGAAGCAACAAACATTCGGCAATGGGAGGAGGAATGAAGGAAGGTTACTAACTTTAAAAGAGGCAAAGACAGATAGGTAACTGTCTTAAAAGGGAAATAAAGGGAGAGAGAAAGACCAGAAAAGCAATGAGATGGAAGAGAGACTAGGGAAGAGAGATGGAGGTGGGGTAAAGATTGAAAGCTTTTGCTGTTGAAAGTACCTGCTTACAGATGCTCATGCTCCAAATTCTCACCTTTCTGCCTCATGATTATGCATAGCTGGTCTCTGTTCAAAGGTAAATTTCCCCCCCTTTTACAGTTTGAGTAAAATGCTTTCAAGCTACTTCTGATTTTTGCCTTTGTGAAAATATTACACTTTTTAATAAGGAAAGAGAAAAGTTGTTTCAACTTGATTTTTTCTCCTTAGCATAACTTAGAAATGACAAAACTTTGATATATGAAACACAGGATGTAACTAGTCCCCAGTGAATAGTACATAGTTTTGCTAGGTTGTATTAGAGTTGATTGTAAAATAATGACGTTATGAACATTTTAAAGCATGCCCCAGAGCAAATGCAGTAGAGAATTCCATCAATGTTTAAATGGAGTTGTTAACCAGAGATGCACACATGCATAAAGCTGATTCTCTGTGTAACACAATACTAAAGCTACAACAAAGGTAAGTTTTCTACAAATATTCAAATGTTATTTCAGATTACCTCAAAAGGCTTTTTTCCTGTCTTGCTATGCACCTGCACCTCCATGAGTTATTGATCGAAACCAAAGAGATCTTTTGACATTGTCTGCCACACACAACACAGTGAGCTGCTCTGGAACGAACAGTGAGTAACCACTGGTGAGGCCAGACACACGAGCCTGGCCCAAACTCTCTGGGAACTTCGAGCTATGGTCTTCTCCATGTGGTTTAGTGGACTTAAAGCTAAATATACATGATTATGAAAAAAAATTACTGTTTTTGTATAAATAAAGCAAAAATATTCATTTTTGGCTACCATTTTTAACAGAACTACATTGCTGAAAGCTTAGTTTTTATGTTCTATAGGTTTGATTTCATTTCCTTTGAAATCAAGGACTGAATTGAGGCCCAAATCGATATGTTGAAAATAGCAACAACTCTGTAAATATTTCATGAGGTGAATAAACTGTGATTTCCTTCTAATAATTCATCTCAATATGAATAAAAAACCATTGGGAAAAAAATCACCTCATTTTGAAAAATGAGGGAGTCTATTTCCTGGCACAAAACTTGTCTTGCTTACGCGTGTACAGCTGAGCTACTTCACACTGCAAGCTATTCAAGATTTTATAAGCTAATCAAGTTTGAGTTTGTTTTTTAACAAGATGGACAATTTCCAAAGAAAACCCAGGTGCTGTAGGACATGATGTTGATGAAATGGCAGGCGGCAAGTTTCTCTGCACTACACCATAGGCCCTCGCCAGCCTCAAGCCAAACACATGCTTACGTTTAGGCAGCAAGTATTCCCACTGAAATGAATGGGTTTATTCACATGCTTAAATTTAAATAGGTGCATAGGTGGTTTTCTGGATGGGGGTCTGAATCCTTGGGAAGGTGTCTGCTGCAGGAGATGTGCATTGGGAAAGAGGGCCCTAACCATACACAGCAGTCACTCTGTGTTTATGTGACATGTTTTGTAAAGACAGGGTAAGTAGTACCGCTTGAGGAACCACTTTGTTATCTAGAAATTATTGTGCTAATAACCTACCATAACACTGGTGTAGGCTGCTCATACTAATAAAGAGTGATATAAGTGTTAAGCCTATGAGGTTGTCATGGAAAAAGGTGTTTTCATTAATATATTTGAAGTTAAGTTCAAGTGGATATTTCCCCTCTGCTATTTTTTTTTTTTTTTTACATTTTCCTGAACATTGCACTATGGCTGGCCCAGGCTTTGAAAATTCTTCATGTGCTTTCACAGGGAAGAACAGGTATGGGATCTACTTTTTTTCTTTTTAAGTTTCTGGTAAAGTTCTAGGTATGGATTAAAAAATGAACACAGCATTCTTTTTCATGATACTACAAAACTTGCTAGGGCCATCTGTGTCTGTGGAGTGAGAAGTAAATCATTATTAAAATTTATAGAATTAATTATAAAAATTGTGTTATAAAATGTATAGAACAACACTACAAGGTACTTTATGATGGCAGCAGCTATACATTTGTTTTAATTGATGTTAATGTAATCAAGCAATATAAACTTCTACTGTCTTACTGAGAGAATAAATTGTAGCAAATATTTTTACTTATTTTTCCAAATAAATATTTTTCCACTATGCTGGAATAGCATTAACTAAGAATTTTTTAAAATTATTTTCTACTCTTGTTCTCTGTGGTTTTGATTATAATGCATTTTTACATGGCAACAACCACAGCTTAAAATTCTATTTTATGCATATCATTTTGAGTTAGAAGTAGAAAACCCAGGAGTGTACTTTTCAGCGCATCTGTTTTTATTGTTAATTGAGATGTGTGCAATTGGAATGCTCTAGCATATGAAAAGATTTATTTGAAAAGATTAAGCTTTAATTATAAATGATGCAAAAAAACTCACCATGTGGAGCATTTGCAAAAGAAAGCAAACTACTGTTTAACATGGTGGCAAAACAGCCTGTGACAGTAAGTAATGTTAATTAATTGGCCATGTTTGGTACGCTGGAGCACACAGACCAGAGTTTGTATGCTAGAGTTATAGCATACAGAGAACAGTGACCGCACAGAAAAACCCAGCATTTTGACTTTGGCTTTAATAGGTTTGTCTTGATTATGTAGCACAAGCAATGATAAGCCTGATTAAGTGATTTTATTTCATTGACATCTTTAAATAGCTGAGTAGGCAATTTGTAGCTTAACCTACTCAGTTACCTTTGTGTTACCATGGCAGTAAAATACACACTGGAATGACATTTGACATTCTTTTAATTCTTCGCAATTTGCAATCAAGACAGCTCTATGAGTATGCTTTATTTTAAGGTCCCTTGAAAATAACAGAAATGTAAATACTATCTTCCCAGCACCTCTAAATCATAGTATGCATTGGTTATGTTTGCTTTTGAAAACACGTATATGACTTGGAATCACTTGAAAAGCTCCCTGTGGACATCAGTTTAATGGTCGGTGTCAGTCTGAAATGAGAGTAGAATATATGCACTTAATTGAAAAGGAGCTGGAAAGTAGATAGAAATCACCATGTTGATCACTGTCTAAATCCAATTTCTTGAACACTGCACTTGAGTTCTGGTTGCTTTTCTCATATAAGATACAGAAACACAACCAAGAAGGGCCACATGTGTGATAAGTTGTGTGTGGCATTTTCACATGCAAGTGAAATAGAGACCTATAAAATCATGAAAAGCAGTGAGATTATTCATGGATTCTCAAAAGAAAGAGGGCACTGCAAGTTTAAAACAAAAAAAAAAAGGAAAGTACTCTTTCAGAGGATACATAAAAGTGAGGGTTATAGAAACAGTCCCACACAAAACTGAATGTATAAATAGGTTTAAAAAGGAAGAAGAATACAGATTTGCTGGGGTCTATAAAATGTAGTTGTCCATATGCAATATCTAACACAGAAAGTCAGTAAATTGTTGTGGGGAAGAAGCTGGAAGAAGATGGGGGGGGCTAGTCATTTCCTGTGTGAACTATTCCTTTTTCTAAAGTGCCTGCTACAGGTATTTTTCAGACATCAACTACATGTTTGATGCTCATTTCATCAAGCACTGTTTTGTAATTCTTAGGTATCTTATCTGCTAACAAAAACCCATATATCTGAAAGGTTAGTCACATCAAAATCTGCTCTAGATAACAACATTACTTCAGGTTTTAAGGACACCTAGTTTTAGACCAGAAAAGTTCCTGCAGCAGCATAGCACATTAAGTATGATGACCTGGAAACAGGGTTCAAAATCTGACTCACTAAATACAAATAAGTTTTGCAAGGACAATTTTCCCATTTCCAGCTGCTGTCTTCTGCCAAGGTAATGCTTAAATCTCCTTTGAGGCTTTCCAAATACTTTTGAGAGGAAGATGAGGGAAAAAGATCAGTTAGAGTTTTTGACTCTGGCTAGTTTTTTGGAGTATTTTGACTTTCCAGTCAGAAGTGGTGGTCTAATCAATCTATTCCTTTTTGTGGATGGAAGAATGGTCCCCTATGTGAAAAGTTGTTGATACAGTCAGAGGTATGGTAAGCTGATTTCCCAGTAAACCAGCAAGGATATCTGACTTCCAAGATACTTAACTTGAACTCAAAATCTGGGGAATTTGAAGCATCACAGAAATGCTTTGAAATCCACTTATCCCATTCAAATACAAATGTCATGATCATAGACCATAATGATCTGAAACAGAATGGGATTCCTTGCTTCAAAATTTTATGGTTCCAGCTTGCCTTCAAGTACAACTTCTATCTTCCCTTGGATCAGCCACTTAACAACAATGCTTAAACATCTAATTAGCTTCATTTGGTTACATTAGTTACTGAACATCAATACCTTAATTCTCACAAGATACTTATTAGACAGGTAAACAAACATTGGTTTCCCTCTGCTACAGATGAAAGAAATGAATGTTCAAGTAATGTGTGCAAGGCCATGCATTGAGAAAAATGGTAAAGTATTTAAATGTGAAGACTGCTGAGGTCATTGAAGACTTTTTCTGGAAAAGCGTGATACAACTGAACAACACTATCACACAGCAATCTTTGAAAACATACAGTCCAGAAAAATCAATGTTATGCTTTTAAATACGAATTGAAATGTGTTCATAAAGAAAATAATGCCTTTTTTGTTACTACGAGGTGTTTCTGTTTAGCAAAGTCTAATACAAAACTGTAGGTCCCTATTGCCACAACAACACTATCCAGCAGTACTTTTCCTGCATCAGCATTTTCCTTAACTTTGCAGTCCATCCCAAGGTAAAGTTTTACATATTGTAATGTCAGTGAAAAAAATGTCAGCATTTTGTAATGTTGTCAATTGATATCCGATAGAATTAGAATAAGGAGGCCAGGGACCCATGGCTGCTGTCACTCTGACATTGTCATATTGTGGAGCCAAGGAGAAAGAAGCAGGCAACAATCCTCTTCATTATACAGAACAGCTAAACTCCATAATTCATTTCCACCAAAGGCCTTGCAGTCATTTTCAAGCATTTAAAAAGTAAATTTGACAATGAATTACTTACACAGATTTTCACTCCTGCAGATGTCCTATTATTACAAATAATAGCCTTAAAGTAATTTCTGAACTCACTGGCTGCACTGGTAGGCATAGCCCTATTCACCCTTCACAGGTGCTTTGGTAAGGCAGATATTGAAATTCTGAGAAATTGAGTATAGAGCTGACTGATCACATCTACTTTGTGATTACCTGAAAATAAGTTTTGCTATTACCAAAGGCTGTAGATTCTGCATTTTTTCCAAAGAATCTTGAGGCAGAAAGTCTGCATAGAGGCTGGGAGGGAGGTGTAGGAGTCAGGAAAATGAGGAAGCTTACTGGGTCTTTCAAACAAGGGAGGGATGGAAGGTTGTTAGGTTGCAATGACCAAGAAATGCTGCAAAGATTATCTGAGTTTCCTTTTTGGTTGGTATTGCTTTTTGTTTCTTTGCCTGGCAATCTTCACTCTTCTTCTGGTTTTTCATATTGTTCTTACAACATGATTATTAATTAATCATGAACTAATAAGGACAGTGAAAAATTAACTCAAATGACCAAACCAATATGCCAGAAAAAATGGACTTGCTGAGTTCCATTCAAATCAGGATATAAGAAGCAGTGTGGAGCATCTGCCACTCCCTTTCTGAGACAGTTCCCAAGTTTTTTAATATACCCAGTGATAATAATCCAACAAAATTCCACACTGCCATCAAAAAATAAAGATTAGTGCAGACAAATATTGCAATTACATATAAATGGTTTTGTATGGGATGCTATTTAACACATAGCAGGAGAGATGAAATGTCTTCCTCTTCAGGACTCTGATGTGGGAGCTCTTACAGACATCATGAGAAGTGCCTAATCACACATCATACTTACTAATTTTTTACCCCTGGCAATAACAGCAGAGTTATTTGCATCTGTTCCTAAGGATGTACAACATTTCATCCAGTGTTAGGTGGGGTGATATCGACGGCTTCTAGCAAACTGTAGATGGTTAAAATGCTTTCATGTGGTAGCTATACAACATATTGTTGACCACTGTTTCATAATAGTGCTCAGTATTAGTGGGAGTTTGTGTTCCCAAAACCAATAACCAGCAGGCTGAAGGAGTTTATGGAGTGAAGAAGACAAACATAAGCATGCCCTTCACAGCAGGGGCAGACCAAACCCCTAGCCAGGGCCTTGATACAGAGTTAATTTAAAAAACCAGACAGAACTGCTATGGCAAACACAATTCATTTGTGTGAATATGAAGAAGGAAAATTAGTTGGAAGTCTCACCCAGACCTGCAATATCATTATAAAACATGTTTTCAAGCTTTGACTTTTCTGTCAAAGGTTATATCAAATGGCAGATTCAGAACTTCATAGTGACTGCTTAATCCTGATTTTCCAGCCTCTCCAGTTCCATATTCTTCTCACAGATAATCAAAGACCCAAAGAGCTGATCCTGTCATCTCTACTTACTGCAAATATATTAATCTAATCAAGGGAAAGTAAAACACGTCATTGCACTGAGTCAATTTTAAAGTCCTCCTGACAGAATGAATATAAAATAGATTTAAAGGTCTAGATTCAGCCCAGCTGAGATCAGAGTATCCACCCGAAGTGCCCCTCTCTTCAATCAATGATGAAAGCAAAGGGTGGAAGAGACACAGACTTCCAACTTAATAACATTTTTTAAATGCAGAGTGCCAAATACTAGAAATTGACGCATAACTTTACATATCCTCTCATTTGGTATTGTGAAATAACTATGGACAAGGACCATTGAAGACTACAAAGAACATCTTCACGGAAAACAATAAACAGATTGTTACCAGAAAATAGCTTTTTTTATATTTCTTTATGAACTATCCCCCAAAAATATTCTCACTGATGTGAAAAAAACACAAGAACATTTCACAGCAATATGACTTTGTGAAAAAGTTTAATTTCTCACTTCACAGGTAATTGGAGTTCCTTTTTCTTCTCTTTTTATTTTTTCCCATATATCAATATAGGTTAGAATTTCCTGAAAAAAGTCTTTCCAGGCTAACATGAAAAATGAAACACTATTTGAGAGGGAGTTACCTGAACAGAAATGACAAACAGAACATCAATAAATCAGTGGAAGCATGACATCACTGAAAGTCTCAAAGTCATTGGTGAAAGACAAATGGTCAGACTTGTTGGTCCAGAATTGCGTGGAATCATCCTTTTGTGTGAGCTGGAAGGCAGTGCAATACAGGAAAATGGAGTCATAGGATGGCCGGTTTGGAAGGGGTCTTTAAAAAACCTCTTGTCCAACCCCTCTGCCTTGGGCAGGGACACCTTCCACTGGATCAGGTTGTTGAAAGTACCACTTGACCTGACTGTGAACACTTCCAGTGACAGAGCAACAGCTTCTCTGGGCAACTTCTTCTAGTGTCTCACCATCCCCACTGTAAACACATCTAGTAGGATGTCCTAAGAAGATTTGGAGTCAGATGGTCTGTATGCTGCCTTTTCTTGCAGCTGCAATACCCTTCTAAGACACATTTTCTTAAATTCCAGGACTGTAGTATGATATATAGTTGGATTTGGGATGGAAAACACAAGAGCACCAATATCTCATTTCCTGTATATAAAAGTTTGTTTCCTATATACAAAAGTACTTCAGACAAAAACCTGTACTACAGGAAATTTTCTGCCATGTGATCTTGCAAACTGAATATTAGACAAGGAGAATGGATCTTCACTCTTAAGTTCAGTGACATTATCCATCTCAGCTACTGCTTATGATGTTGCTTATGTGGGGAATAAAGAACCTATACCCATGCTCTTGTATATAAGCACAGAGGAGGGATAGTGTTTGAAAGTCTAGGTTTTTTTTTTGATCTCAAGATCAATGCCAGATTTGCCAATAGCTTCAAAGTTCTAACATCAAATTTACAATACACACTCGTTCAAGCAATAATGGTGTCTAAAACCTTGTTTCTAATATTGGACTGGAAATGCTGGGAATTTTCTCAGTGGAAAATTAATCAGATATAGCAGAAGATTCTCTTTAAAAGAGTTATAAATTATAGTTGTGTTGTAGGAAACCACTTTAAACAAAAAAAAATATACCATTTTATGGATTTGAGTGTATTAAGAAATTCATAGCAACAGTTCTAATTGTGTAAGATTTGTTCCTGGGGACACTGAGTAGGTAACATGAATACCAAGTTATATGACTTTCCCTCTGATGATATAGATAGAAATTTGTTACTCTAGGCTTTGTGCAATTTAAATTCATCTCTTGTGTCAGGTAATATGCAGATTGATTAATTTTCTAGTTAACAAATTGTATTCTGGTGAACTGTAAACTACTGAGAAAAAAATAATTGTCAGTCTTTGGATAAAGAACGTTATTAGAGATAGAAAAAACAGTGGATCCACGAGCAAAGGAAATAAAACCAATAAGCCCTGAAAACAGCAAAGGAAACATTAATTCAGTCAGCGCCCTTTCAGTTCGCCTTAGGAATCATGAGTAGCAATTTGGAATCCTGTTTTTCTCCTGGGAAGAAGTGATGCTCTAAACTATACTGATCAAATAAAAAGGGAAGCCGCAGGCTAAAACAGAGGGAAAGAAGTTACAACAAAGAAAAACAGCTAGTTGTATGAAATGACACATTTATGCACCAGCAAAGTAAAATTAGAATTCTCTCCATTTACTTTATATCAGCTGCAGAAGAAAAATAGCTGTATTACAGATACCAGACAACAGAGTAACATAAAATAAAGGATGATTTTGAATCATCCCTGAGGATATTATCCAAAATATGTACTTAGGATATGCAGACAAAATGGTACCATTATGCAGTTTTTGGATATCAAAAAAATGCAATAATCTCAAACACATTAAAAAGCTTTAAAAAGACAGTGTAAGTAAAAATTGGTAAGTAAAAACCACGTAGAAAAAAAAGATACCAAAGAAGAGAAAAAAATCCTTTATTTGTAACAGAACAATCACAGTGTGAGGGTTTCTTAATCTCTGATAGCCTGAAATCTCTCCTTCACTCCAGTCTGACTGACAGGAAGTCTTTAGATCTACACTGCCCCAAGAAAGAAGAGAGATATTCTTAACAAGTGACAGGGCCATAGGAAAACACCGACAGCTCCAGAACCTGGGGCACAACAGCAGAGGTGAGAGAAAATGGCTAGTTTACACAATGTCTTTGAAATCTGTTGTGTACTGAAACATTCCTGTTCTATATTCAGTCAGGCACCATGCTTCCAATAAAGAGGAAACAATGCCTCAGTAATGCTCTGGGTATTTTCTTTTACTATTACAAAATAATGGCTTGTTCTATTGCATGTGATATTGAAAAAAACCTGCCCTCTAGCACATCGTGGAAGTGACACAGCAGAGCTGGGCTCTCATTTCAAAATTTTTTGACAAACACATCAGTCCCAAATTTTAGATCTGAAACTGATATCCCTGCTAATTAAAGAGCAGCATGCAATGGATTAATTCAATGGCTTCATAACAAAGTAGATTTAGATGGGATCAAACACACAGAATGATAGGAGAACCCCAGGTCAAGATCTTACATCTACATGAAAATCTATGAAGAATATCAATTTAGATGCTTTAAGCAAACCATCCAAAAGCTTAATAGAGGTCAGCTGAACAACTGTTCTGATCCTTCACAGCTGTGAGAATAAGTATTGAGGCAGAAGGAAAAAGGAGTAATCCACATCTGTGTTATGCTTGTAATCAGGCAGGGTATACCAAAACTCAGTTTTGCTCAATCCAAAAAGAATACAGAGGAGTTAAGACAGGATTTAGCGGATTTTCTAAGTTTCATAGCCCCAATATAAGCAAAAGGCAATTTTTCTTTTTAATCTCTCATTTACTTCCTGTGTAACAATCCAGAGAGATGTCTGTAACTTAGTGAGAGGTGTAGCTAAAAATAATTCATTTCATTAGTTTCTGAGGTTATCTGGACTTTGGCTGGCAAATGATTGTTTAAGAAAATATAATTAAAACAATTTAAATTATGATTGGAATAATACAGTTTCACAGTGGAGCAACAAATGCAATCTTAGGGCAAGTAAGTGGTATTGGTCTTTCAATCCATCATCATTTGAGTTTCTTTTCTAGTCTGTTTGGAAGGATACATTGGGCATGATATGAAATTAGATGCTGTTTTCCACAGGTCACTACTTTCTCATTACCAGAAATGAGAGTTGCACCTTGGAAAAAACATCCTCTCTGTTAATTTGGTGCTTTTGCTAATGCTGTGTTTTCCTTTATTCAAGTTGTCATCATACTTATTGCACACTATTTAAAGTTTCCTGTCACTGTAGGACTGCAGACTTTCACATCAGGTGTGGCTGTAAAACCTTTCCACTTCACAAAGTTCTATGGATGGAGCCTGATATCTCAGATATTAAGGCTGAATCCTGAAGTATGTGCAAATTTTTTGGGTGCCTAGTTTGGAAACATACAGTCTGTTTCCTCACAATATTAAAGGTTTTTACATCACTCAGTAAATGCAAAAGTCTCCTGGATATTAGAGATAGCAATGAGCTCTGAAACATTCAAATCATCTACAACTTCTTAAGCTGAATGACTAGAAAATGAGAAACTTCAATGACCTTCAGGTAAAAAATTTATTTAAACAACTAGCTGGCACCTCAGGGGGAGACTCAATAACTGGCTTGACTTTCAGGTAGTTAAGTAAAGATATAATCTATTTTTTTACTGTTTCTTGTCTCAATCACTCTATAGGTTCCAAAATCTTTAAAAAGTGGGGACAAGTTTTACAGGCAATTGTTTATTAGCATGTTCAAGATTATCATTGCAGAGGTACCACAACAGTACTTTGAAGCTAAGGAAATGTGTCACAAAAGCTAAAGGTAGCAGGAGATTCAAAAGACAATGTTATTAGTTATCAATATCAATGTATAAGTTGATTACATTTGGATAAAAATCACTTCCTCACAGAAAAAAAGGCCAATATTCACTTCTCTCTGTAAATATACATAAGGGACTGAATGTATTTATGTGCGTGTTTGCTTGCTTTCCCCCGTTACATATGTGTATAAATTAATGTGTGTCTGCACATTTTTTTTAGAATAAATCAATAATATATTTGGAACATTGTTACAGTAGTGCATATTTGACTTTAAAAAATATATGCGCCAAAGTATTTCTGTTTGGACACCCCAGAAATTAAGTCACTACAGCACATATTCACTTGTCTATTTTATGTATACAGTAGGAACAACAGACCAGTTTTCTATTGCCTGAAAACTAATCCACGGGAAGACATCCAATTTGCAAATGAAGATTGATATCCCTGTGACTTTAAGGTCAAAACTTGAAGTAAGGCCCCATCTTTTTGATGACCATATTGAAACTTCTACTGGTTTTTTAGAATATTAAAGAGTCTTGACTTGTGTGACTTGACAGAAGCCTTAGAGTGTGCAAAGGAGCTGATTTCTCTCCATCACTACCGTGTGTATTTCCAGCAGAATGAGGGCTGAAGCCTCAAAGTAGGTTATGGGGCAGCAACAGATAGATTAATCTGCCTAGAAAATAGGATCCTCTCATCCAGCTGGCAAAGTACGATTCAGAGGATGATTAACAGTTGTTTCATATGTCTGCCAAACAACATGAAAAAGGCATCAGACAGTTCTCCAAAGATTAGATTTAGAGAGAAGCTATTCTTCAGAGTACCAGAAAATGAAAATGTATTTCTAAATTGTCAAAACTTACAACTGGAACAAGGAAAAGGAACTGACTGCTTCAGTTGGAGTTCAACATTTAAAACTGAAAGCTCTCTAGGGCTGCACTGTTAATCACCTTCTCTGGAGAACTGAAAATAAGGGGCTACAAATGAAATAAAAGAATCCCTGCTTGCTTAACCTTCTCACTGGAGTGAAAACCATGACAAAAAGAAGATCTAAAAAAACCCAAAGACACCACATTCAGCTATTTGAAAGTAGCTGTAATGAGAGCTTGTAACATCTCATTAGGAAACTGTGAAACCCCAGGTTGCTTTATAAATGGACAATCATGAGCTGCAATTACAAAAAAAGTGAGAAATACAGTGACAGAACCAAATATTGTGGCAGGAGAGGATAAGGTGCACAGCATGTATTGAGAACTGAACCTGAGTTTCTTCCTCTAAGTTCTTTAGAAAAATCTTTTAAAGGAAATACTAGGATAATTTTCACAGGCAAAGGAAGAAGAACAACATGTTAGCCCCTTTTCTGTTGAGACTGGAATCTCTGAGCAACAGCACCAGTATAGCAAAGGTCTCAGGTGAGGACTGTCAGGTATTTGACAGCAGGAAAGCACCCAATGAGACCTTTACAGTTTTACCATAACAATACATTTAGCACCAGGATGATAGTGCAACATATATATAGTTTTTACTGAGTGTACTTAAAAGAAGACATAAAGGATCTTACTTAAGTGCAAAGGAAAACACAACCAATGATTTATGAATAACTGAAAGCAAAAACAGTGACTATTTAAGAAGGAAATACTTCATTGTGATCTAAAATCACTTCTTCTCCGTATTTTATCCAACTGAATTGTAATTTTTAAGCAAAAGTATTTTTCCAACAAATTAATCATAAGGAAAAAAAAAATAAAGGAACTACTACTTCTTTCATAAGAGAAATTACAGTCAGTCATTCAAGGACAAATTTCCAGGTACACCCACATGGAATCCACAGTGCCTACATGTGGTATGACAGAAAAAACATCCTGGATAGGTCCCCATGTACCTGGGCTATTAGTTCAGATACAATAACTGCTTCTGAAACTTGGCTAATAGGCATATTTATCAAAGAATGGTTTGTGAGATATCCAGCTGTCCAGCTGTCCAGCTGGAGGACTGTCCCGTAACAAACAATTCTTAGAGCTCGCTGAAATATGGAGGGAGATGTTACTCCACACATAAATACATCCTGTGGCAAGGACTCCCCCAGGAAAACCTGACCTCAGGCAATTCTGACAGTGGTGTCAGATCTACCTTCTTTGGAAAAATGGGCCTTCTTCCCATTTTCAAAGTGTATTTGTGTTATGCTGCTTATGCTGCATACCATGAATGTGGTCTCATCTGCCAGAGGAGTGGTATCTTGTTTTCCTTAGCCCAATGAGATAACCAGTCAGACAGCCCAAATCATGTGCACATTCAGAGCAGAAGGATGAAGGAAGCAAGCCTGACAGCACAAGAAAGTAAGAGAAGAAGGCAGTGCACACCCAAAATGAGGGCCAGACAGTTTTGCCCCCTTGGAAATACAATGGACTCTACTAAATTTCACATTAAATGTGTAGAAATTTCAGAAGTGGAACAGAATTGCAAGGAGATAACAAAAGGAAGTGAATTTACTCCTATTCTTGTGAGATTGCAATTTCAACCATTTCCTTTACTTATTAATGCTCAGTATCTTGGCTGTCAAAGAACTAAATTCCCACAGGAAATAACTCTTTAAAAACAAGTGAAAAATTAAAAAGTCTTCCACATCACTTAGTTCGACTATTACATATGACATGGTTGTGCTCACTCCTTAAGTTCTAGCTAATTTTCCTTTTATCTGACACTTAAATTCCTTGAATTATGTGCAGGATAAATTTCCTGATTAGAACAAGTTATTAGAATTTTCTCCCTGCATACAGCCAAATGAATCAGTCATAAAACCAAAGCACTAATGTCACCATTTTAGCAGTGTTTGTGACAGTTTTTCACACACCTTTAGTCTTAATAATCATAACCGTGCTTTGCAGAGACTTGTTAGATTTTTACAGCAAGAGTTTTCAAGCATTTTGAGGCAGGGAAACTGAAAGCGAGAAACTGGGAGCCTAAGGATGAATGTGTTGTTCTATAGAGCAAATTTACAGCTCAGACCTTGACCAAGATATAGCTGCTCCAGTGCCTGAGACCAGCCACAGTGCCAAGTGTTCAGAGCCCAAGTTTACGCTTAGAGTGAGATGACTGCTTTTCCTTTGTGCAAGCCACTTCCTGTGAGCATGCTTTCTCTAACATATTAACTAGATCCCTAAATGACACATGCAGTATCTAGCCTAGCATATCAAGTGAAAGATATTAGGGCCTGTTTCTGGAAATATCCAATGTTACCATTCGCTAGCTGAATTTAAATAGTCTAAATTTCAGTTAAATAAGGTATCTGTTCTTTGGAGTGTCTCTGCTTCTAGTCCTAGCTCAGCAATAAAGAAAGCCTTTTAATTTTGTGCATACCAACCTATACAGAAAAATATATATACTGTTATTCAGAGAGAAATCTGTGGGAAGACACGGGATAGAGTTGAGTTGCGGGCTGTGAGACCTGCCTGCAGAAGCACATGGCAGCACAAAAGCTTGCCTCCGCCTGACTTTGGGGGGAGGAAATGTCATGCAGCAGACCCCTTTGGAGAGCAGCCTGTCAGAAGCTGACAGAGGGGTGAACAGGGCGTGATCACCCCATAGAAGGACATTCAGAAAGTGCATTGCTGATGTTGCAATGTGTGATAGGTTGCTTAGTAGAAATTGCCATGTAAGGAAATACTGTGTCTTAAAGAAGTGTATAAAAGCAGCTTGTTCCTTTGAATAAACGGTCCAGACTCCCCACGTGGGGAAGTCCATGTTTCAATCGCCAACAGAAATCTATTCAATGTGGAGAGCACAGCTTCTTGAAAAAATTCCTTTAGACTTTATTGTCTCTGCATATATATTTTCCAGCTTTCACTTTCTCTCATCCACATCCTCTTTCTAGATATTTTATAAAGTATATATTAAATAACTTTATTCCAGAAAAACAAAATTAGCTCTGTGGGAAAAACCAGCAAAATTCCTGTGTAAATTTGAAGCAACTTAGTTTTCCAAAAGATGAAAAAAATACCTGTGTTTACTGATCATTTTCATGCCGTAAGAGATAAAATTAACTAAACAAAAAATTCCAAGCTTTTATCCTGAACAAAATACTCAAAAGCATATTTTTATTCTAGAACACATGCTGCTGGTGTAAAGGCCAGTCTGAAGACCAAATGACACACCCTAACTGGCTCTCTTTTATCACGTCAGCGCATTCACAGCTAACAGTTCAGCAGAACTTGGATTTCTTTATTCTGAGAAGATAAGATCAGTCTTGCTGATTACTCTGTCTGTCAACCAGCAAAAGCTTTGATATGTTCATGCAAACTTTTGAATTTCTGGAATTGTAACGTGCTCCTATACGAGTCGATGTTGGATTTTGCCCAATTCTTTTGGTGTACATGTTTATCAACAACCAGCCGTCAGAGTGATATTCTTATGGAAACTGGAATGAAAGACCATATATGTCTGAATTCTGTGAGTGAACCATTACACTTCTAATACTGGGTCAAGGCCTTCCAGTCATGAAGGCAAAACTCAAGTCACTGACCTTGGAACAGGTCTTAGGACTCCTTCCCATGTAGGAAGAAAGGACATCTGGAGTGGATCCAGAGAACCGTGCTTTCAAGACACACCTTGGGAAATGAGAACAGCCCGGGAATTATTCATTATTTTTCCACATGCATTTTGTTAAGTTGCCCCTTTTGGATCTCCCTATTTTGCTAATACTCAAGGCTGTTCCTGGTGGTATGTTTCCACGTTACTAATTAAGTTGGTACCATAACATGGTGGACAGCTGAGCAGAAAGAAGAAAGCAATAAAATATAATAACAATGTGGAGGAATCATAGCAATGTGACTATGCTATTTCTAATTCCTAATTTATTTTTTTTTAACTGTGTAGTGTTATTTTTGTTTGAGGTGATTATGAAATTACAAAATTCTTAATTTTTGTTCAGATTGGGCAGGGCATAACTTTTTACTGCAAATGAAATTCTGCCTGCAATTTAGCTCAGCCCAGACTATTTATTATCAGAGATTGTCAATCATATTGAGGGAAATTCGTCACAGCAAAACATTTCTATCATTTGTATGAATGACAAACTAATAAAGGTTGCAACCTAGGCTGAGACTTAGTTCAAATCTCTCAAGGTTAAAAACAATCATTCCTAAATGGTAGAGAAAAACTGAAACTCTGAGGTGGCCTAATCTGAGCCACTTATATGTCAACTTGGATCTACTAGGAAAACTGAATTACAATTTTATGCTATTTGCATTCAGTGCAAAACCATAATTTTACTAGATTAAAAGGATGTTCCACTTGCACCAGCACGCTTCTGTTGTGCATAACGAATAAGAAAGGGATTCTCTTACTCTTGCATTCCAGACAAATATTAATGATTATTGGTTTTCTTTTCCAATTGTACAGTTTATTGCCCTGCCTGCACTAGCAGATTCTGTCCAAGGAAATACTATACACTAAAGGTGGTCAGAGTAGTGTCTTTATTTGGACTATTCTTGATGTGTGGCTTAGGTATTAGTAACAATATATATTAATTGCTGATGTGGAACATTGGTACTTCAAAACTTAGAGGTGGTCAAATCCAGATTTTTTGTTTAGGCTACTTCTGGACTAAGATTAAAAAAAAAATTGAAAAAAAAAAGATTGACAAATTAGATATGAAAGTAGTTTCCTTATGTTTCAGTCGGGTATTTTGTGTGTTATTACATGTGTCCTGCTTCATAAATAAAGGCATTTTAAAATTTACATTTTTTAAAAAATCATAGCTAGAATTTCAGTTGGCTTCATTTGGATGACAGACTTCCACAATTTCATTTTCTTGATGGTCTGGACCTAATGTTCTGGTTCTTCTCAGTCTCTAGGAACAGCTTGACCAGGCATCAAGAGATAAATTGAGGATCCAATGTTTGCTATGGTTTATCTAATGATTTGTTAGGTTTTATTATTTTCAGCAATACAGTCTACAATCCCCATTTTACAGTCAGCTCAGGTTGTCTCACATCTAGAGATGCCAGGCCTAACTCTGCCTTCCCCCGTTTTCTCTTGCATATGAGTAATCAGACTAAGGCAAAAAAACCAAAAAGAGACACTTCTCACACTTTCTACTTCACCATTCACCTATAATGTTTTACGTAACGAACACCTGGCACAAATTTTAATGGAAGCACCAATATTTAAAATATGTTTTAACAACATTTGTTAAACTCAAATTTCATAATATCCTGGTAATTCAGTATGATGATATTGACATCATCTGAGCAAGCATATAAAACAAATCCCTTGGGAAGCTTGTAACTTTCTAGTATTGGCAAAGGCTGCAGTAGTAGCAAAACTGAGGTTTGAAAATGAACAAGCAATGAAAAGCCTATGTTTTCTTTAGAAGTTTGCATGGCAAGTGAATGTATTAGGGATAAGAAAATTAATTTATGCTATAAAGTTGTCACATCACCAAGAAAAGCAATGAGAGAGTCAATCATTCACTATGATTAAAAAGAAAAGGAAATAAAAAAAGCCCTGAGGTAGGTGCTGTGAGAAATGGATGGCTTTTGGCTTCAAATGGTGGAGGTTAATCAAACAGATATACCACAGAGGAGGTCCAGGAACAAGAAAGAATGAATCATCAACACACAGGATCTGTGACCTGATATATTAACCACCCAGATGGGAGGGAAAATGCAGCTATGCCTTTTTCCTGAAAACTTCATTACCCTTCAGCCTAACATAAGCCAGATTTCTTGTCCTTATTTTGCTTAGCAGCTCCCCTGACAACAGGAAAGCTTCTGCTTTCCTGTTGATGTGAGAGCACTGACACCTTTTTCTTAGATGGAATCTTCTGACTCTTGAATATGTACAGTAAAGTAGGTTAATAAAACATTAGCAGATATTGAATAATATTAATAACACTCCAGTTTAGACCTGTCTCCAAACCTTCAGGCCATTAACTGTTTGACGGAAAACACAAAATGGATTAAAAATTATTTATTCAATTCCCAGAAACTGTAACAAACCAGCTACACTGGTCAACAGATCTTTAACTTTCACCTGACTGCCCCACAAGATCTATAGTTTTTCCTGACCATATTAACTACAAAAAAAGCACACCATTAATAGCACCTTAGCACAATACAAACCATTATCTGACGCTTAGCAGCTGAGAAGTTCATGTTCTTATCCTTCTCACTTTTTTTAATGAAAACTTTTCCATGAAAAAGTATGGTATAGGACAATCCAGATAATTTTGTAATTAAAATTTGAATGATAAAAACTGTGTAGAACATAGTGCAATAAAATGTGAGAAAACACAAGCATGGTGAAGTTGGTAGTTATTAACAGTAACTTCAACTAGAATAGGAAAAAACAACAAAGAAAGGGTAAATACTGTTCTGTCTTTTTCTGTGAAATCTTGTCAGGAAAGCATGGAAAGAAATAACTTTTTTTTCCTTAGAATACTGTTATTATGGCAACTTACTGAATTCCTATTATCTAACAACCTGGAGCACTAGTGTTATAACCGCAGCTCTTCAGTGCCTCTTCAAATATAGGCTCCAACTGACATCTTGGACCTTGTCTCAAGCCACAGATGCCAGAGAAACTTTGATTCTTACTAATTGCGCTTTTTCTTTCTGATAAGTTTAAAGAATTCAATGAAATCTTAAATGTTATGAGACAGTTGATTTGTACATTTCCTGGTATATCTTCTTTCTTGTGCCAACCATGTTTTTCCCAAATTTCAAAGCAGATCAAGGAAGTTGCAAACTCCCCTCTAGGACAGCACTATTCAATTTTTCCCCTAGTTACTCCAATTCAAAACAAGCAAATTTTATAGAAGGCATGTTCTACTAAGTTTGGAAATACATGTAAGTATAATTTAGATTTTGATGGAAAATTGCTTATAAAACAGTTCTGTGTCACATTAGTTGAGGAAAGAAATGTCTGACAATGCTGGCTCTTTCTCAGTACCACCTGTGAACAAAACAAAATCTGTTAATCAATGTGCACACTCCAACCTGCAGCTCAGACCTTGTGAGTTATGCGAACACTGCTTATATTCGCTATTTCCTACATGCACCTAATTTTCAGTTACAAGTATCTTCATTTCCTAGACCTACACAGACTGCACACTGTTAAAGACTTATGGATGTTGAGGCTGGACAAAGTCCTAAATACTGTGCCTTACTGTGATTACAACCCAGTAAATTTTTCTAGCAGCCAAACAGTTACTACTCAGAGACAGACAAATGGCATTTCAGCCTGACTTCCAGTCTTCATAACACACATGAGTAGAGACTGTTGAAATAAAAACTTCTGCATATGATAGCCATCACCTGTGTACTACCTTCATTGTAACTAGTCAAGGTCTGGATCAATTTTAGCACTTTTTCTTCTCTGTGAAATAGCCACATTTTCAGCCTGGCTGTCAAAGTGATTGCTGTCCAAAGGCCTAGATACAAGGTCATGTGACTCTTTAATGCTTCAGTAAAGATGAAGTTATAATGTAAAATGCTACTTTCATTTTATTCCTGTGTATTCATGTAATGGTGTTTGTGTGTCTAAGTGTTCACATGATATGCATTGAGTGTATCTTTCACTTTTACAAAATTGTATTTATGCCATTTCTTGCAGCTGACAGAGTCTTTGCTCCTCATTAACTGTTCTTCCAGCAAACCAGGTAAAAGCTTGCTTGGGTGAACAGTGAGTGGTATAGTTTCATAACCATTCTTACTATATGGTTGTTTTAAAACACATTGCTTTGGGAAGCCAGGGCATTTTTTTTGATAGACCAGCAGACATTTCATAATCTCATGATGAGTAAAATGCAAGTCATCTTTGTTTCTGCTTTTTTGGTTCCATTTGTACACATAATAGCTATAACCAGTGATGCCATTTAAATGAGTCATCTCCTTAGTAACCACCACATTGCTTTATTTTCAATAGTTTAATCTAAGGAACAGACTATGAATAGAGTGAAAGCTTTCCTCCACTGCACACTTCTCTCTTTTATGTTCCAGAATGGGAAAGGGTCTTGACAAACAACTTCCCCCATGCCATCCCAAAGGGAAGACACTACAAAAAAGCACTGTGGATCTAAACTCGCAAAATTTCCTCTGTTCACTGTGGATTAACCCATGCAGAAGAGTTTTGTCTGAAGGACGACCAAAGTATTTGTCCTGTTATGAGCAGTAGCTATAACACTGAACTTAAACAGCAGGAAAATAATTGCCCTGGAAGTCAACATGTTTGCTTGCTGCAAACCACAGTGGGGAAATCAGTAAAAAATGAGAAGAGGATTTGGTAACAGTGAAAGTCTACACCTTTGCTCTTTGCTAACCTCCTCTTGACTCCAAAGGCAAAGACTCCCTTCCAAAAGCAGAGAACTGCTTTCTCTTATGAAAGAAATTCAGTAACCTACTTCTCATCAACCTGAGAAAGGTTGTGCCTGGAAACTAGAGTAGGCATGCACAATTATTTTAAGTAGAAACCAGCAATGTGTATTTTTTTGCTGTTTCTAGGACTGCTAAGAGTAAACCTGGACAAAAGATTTATCACTGTTATAACAAAAGTCAATTGAGCATGACTGTAATATATTGTTCCAAGAAAACTTTAACTCAGCTAAAGTGAGACTGGGTAGGAAATTTAAAGAGAAGTGATTCTTGTTATCAGTTTTAATGAATGGTATTATGTGATAACAATAAACAAAGGGAAAACGAGATTAGTGATTTCTCAGAAAACATCCTTCCTACTACTCTAAGTTATCATGACACCACAATCTTTGGCTGTGAAGTTAATTGCCTTAGTAATTACATTCTCCTCAGAAGTGCAAGCACTCAGAAATGCCTGCTTGGTATGTCTTACCCAAGGTATGACAAAAATCAGATCTTCAGTGCAGCAGTGGAATTGCAGAGAAAGGAGGAAAACCTCTTGTTGCCCCATTTTCAGGACCTATAATATATACCCATGTTGTCCATACTCCATACACAGAGTGTGCCTTTAGACTGCAATATTCATGACAAAACTGTTCTCAGAAGCTGTCAATAGCATCCAGTCAGCCAAAAGGGTCATCCTGGAAGGACTCAGATGACCTTTTAGATTACCCTGAATAAGTCCTTTTTGTCCCTTAGAAAACTGAAAGACAATATAATTATGTTCTGCTTTAAAAAAATTGAATTTCTGTTTAGATGGGTGCACAGAATATAGACTACAACACCAAATTAATTCCTAAATGGAATTTGTCACCAGAAGCACACACCCTAAGCCTACGTGAATATTGTCTTTGTGAAAAGAAAAAGCAATCCACTAGCTATTTGTCATAGCCATAGTAACCATGGCTCAGAGACAGTGTTGCTTCTCCCAAATCACACTTGTAAGGTTACATCTTCAGTCTTGGATCTTTGCCATGGAGACACTCTAAAGACCAGAACTATAAAGACATAGGGACAATGAAAGATTTCTTTTGCAAAACCACACCACAGTTGGCTCTGCAGCCACAGTTACCCCTGTTCCCTGTGGTAAGTCCTACCATGAGAATAAGGCTCAGGCATGTTGCTAACAAAGAGACGTGGCATTCCTAAGAAACTGTAAAGTATCTTCTCATTTATAGAAGCTCAGTGAAAATTACAATGCCAGGTCAATAAGTTTTGGAGCTAGGGCCCAAGAAAAACAACAAAAAAAATAAAGGTTAATACGTATATGAAAAAAAGACAGCAGCCTTACAGACTTCTGGAAAGGCAAAATTTACAGCAGTGTCACTGATGCCACATTTAATGATAAAAGTATCACCTGAGGATATTAATATCCTGTCCCAAATAAACAGGTCAGGACACACTGAACAGTTCTATAAGACATCCTGTCTTTTGTGGTGTCTGATTCAAAAGTCGTGTAGCCTCACAATTATCTGCAGTGCTCTCTAGACAGATTACTGTACTGGGTCAAAAGGAGCAGCTTGAACTGTAGCTGACAGAAATGTAACAAATGTAGATGTCATTAAAAAAAAAAATCAGAAGGCTGTTATGGGATAATAGCTCTTACATTTGTTTGTACAATTCCTTTTTGGTCAAGATCAAGTTCTCAATATTACCCACTATTTTAGTGTGAGTATTATGTGGGCAAGCAAAGAATGAGATGAAGGTTTTTGGTATAAATGCCATTATTTCCTTAAGGTGGAGCTCTACAAATGAACAAACTAAACTTTGTTAATTTATAAAGGGCCCACTTTATGCAAGGAAAGCCTTATAATCCTCTAGAGAAATAATTCATTTCTGTTTTCCTGAGGCTCATGATAAAAACAACAGAAGATTCTTAGAAATTATTGAAATCCTTTCAGCACTGTGTGAAAATGTCAGCCTGTCTTCTTGTGTGCTCTGGCAGTAGGGTAATGTCCTGTAACCCAGCATTAATGTGAAAAGAGAAATTGTGTTTTAAGCTGTCTGTTCAAAGACTCCCCAGAGGCTCCAGCAATACACTGGTCCTAACACTAGATTCCTGCTCTAGAGTCAATAACATAAATCTTAGTAACTAATTTAGTAATTAGTTTTCTAGTTACTTAGAAATCTAGAAGCAGTTCTAAACTTGTCTCCACATTGAGTGGTAAGGGGTGGCCACATCTCATAGCAAGGAAAGAGATCACTTCCAATGTCAAAAGACTTTAACCTCGTCCCATCTATAATTTCAATATGTAAAAACAAAGAAACTTTTGAACCTACATGTATAGTTTATAGCTACATTTAGGTTTTTTTTTTTATTTATATTCTTGACAGCTTACCTTACACTGTGCATATATATATCTATATGTTTATGCAAAAAGAAAACTATCCCAGTTATGGTTTTTGCTGACTCTATGTAGTAACAAACAATAATTTTACAAAGCTTTGGAAGACAAGGACTGAAAATAATATCAGAAAAAAACCCCTACCTAATTTAAATACTGAGATGGGGCCTTTGATGTATGCAACTTCAATATATTTCCATCCCTTCTCATACCTAATTTTATAACTAGTGCTCGGTTTGATCTGACTTGCAGTGTTTAAGCTCTCTGAAAGTCTGTGTCTTTTACCAGCCACTTTATCACTTTGATATTTTCACCTTAATACCTTAACATGCTTTCCACATTCTAAACCATTTATATAATATTCAGCTCATGTCTTCTTATGAACTATTTCTGAGTATCATGCAGTCACACCATCTTATTGTTCATGCCATCACAAATGTTTCAAAAGTGTCAAAGTACATAAAAATAAATATACACTTTTCTAAAAAAATCAATGATTTTTTAATTAATGTTGATTTTTAAAATACGTTTTTTCCAAATGGATTTATTTAACAGGCATTGTTCTAGCTTGACAAGCAACATGTGTACTTTGGAAGAAAGTGAAGAAGAGCAAGGCAGGGGGCTGGAACCGGCAATTGCACGACACCAGAGAAGCTTCAAGAATCTTCTCTGTCTCAAAGGAGAACATAGCCTTTGGATTTGCACCGTACATAAACACTGCTAGGGGCTTTATGTAAGCAAAATTCCAGGAATTTCACAAAGCAAACAGAGCGATCTCCTTTCCCGCCTGCCAGCTGCAGAAAGGAGGGTCCCAACATGCCCCGGTGTTATGTGTCATGAAAGAACAGATACATGACAAAAAATACATATTCTTTTTTGATTTCCAAGGATCAGTAGCACTAGAAGACTCTGTCTTACAGTGGGAGCAGGCAGCATCCACTAAGATCTAGTTCTTGTCAACCTGATAGCTTAAAGTTTTTTTTAACATATATATATATATATATATATATATATATAAACCAGTGTGTGTGTATTTTGTTTTATTTTTCCAAGTATTTTTCTTAATGAATGAAAAGGTGCTCTACTGCTTGGAGCCAGCTCTGAATCTAGCCAAAACTTCCCCTTGTTTAAGCCCACTGCAGAAAGGGTAGTGGTCAGCTGAAGCACTGTTTTCCAGTTGTCATGTATTATTAGGACTCTCCTGCTGCAATACGTCGAATCCCAATTGCCTATGGCTTTGCAAGTCTTCTAATGTATTGCCTCACCAAGACTGAAGCTAGACCATGTGCAGAAAGCCTGAGTGCACCTCTTGGTGTAAATACTGCTTTTGTTTTTAATTTGCACTCCTGTCAAAGGATATCTACCCCAAACTTGTGAATTTATTGACAAAAAAATCAGCTCTATCCTGTCTGTGCTTGTTCCCAGCTTGCCCTACCACCGACAGCTCTTGCTTTACCAAAGCATTTGAGAGAGGTTCTGGCTCCTTCCATGAATAAAGGTGAACACAGGCAAAAGGAAAGGGGATATGCCTACATTTTTCTTGTTTATGATGGTCTGAGTTGCTGGCACATATTTCATTGAATCCCTAACTCTATTACTTCCTTACACAGGCCGTTTATATTTGCTCATTAATGAAACAGTATCATGACTGAACATGTGGCAGCCACAGTAATTAGCAAAGCATCTCCTTCTATTCTTCAAAATGTCGTCAAAACACTTGTCAGGAAACAAACTCATTTTCAGTCTCTGCTGCCATTTACAGGGTTTCAGGCACTGATGATAGCTTGTCTGCTTAGTTTAAAAGACCTCTTGATATAACAGAACCTGACACTGTTTACTTCAGCCTATTATGCCTGCTGCATTCACTGAATGCTTCAGTGGAAAAGAAAAATCGAAAGAAAGCTACTCATTGTAATGCCAGCTGCTTTTTAAAAAAAGGAAATCAATTTTTACTTGAGCTCAGAATGTACTCAGTGGGCCCAGAGTGACCCCCACTTCTGATGTCAACAACAAAAGAATCTGCCTGTGTTTTCCACAACAAGCACAAAACACTAAAGAACATAGAAAACGTAAGATTAGTTTCATCCTATTTTATGTTCAAATTGGTATCTACTAATACAGACAGTATCTCAAAATTGAAAGACTGCTATGTCATAGGTTGCATGTAGAAACACAATGAGAAATAAGGGCATTTTTGAACATATTACCTCATTAAAAATTACTTGACAGGACCATTTTAAGGCTGAATTTAAGTTACGTTTGGTATTTATAGCTGGTATCACAATGACTTTCTGTACTGCCTATTCACTATTGTATGACCAGCTTGTTTCATATAAAGTTATCTAATTATGACAATGATCACAATGTTTTACATATTCATGACAGCCCTACATCTACATCATTCAAAAAGCCTCACTATGCTTCATGTCAAACCAGTATCTTCCTCTTAACATAAATTTTTATATAAACTTGTTTCCATAGTGTGAATGAGACTGCATAAGACTTATCATAACACTAATCATCATCATCATCATTATTATTATNATTGTTATCATTATTATTATTATTATTATTATTATTATTATTATTATTATTATTATTATTATTATTATTATTATTATTAGTCTGGCAGTGTAGCCATGCACAGACCAAAACCAGGGCTGTGCTGTGCTAGGCTATGTAGAAATGCAGATTACAAAAGTAGTCTTTGCACTAGAGACTTTATAATTTAGACAGCTAGAAGTCAGCAAAGCTCACAAAGCACCGGGATCAGCCGACCAGGAACCTCTGTTCTGTGGTGTTCACTAAACTCATAAGGATAACAATATCAAAGTGAACCCCCCCATCACCAAATATCCTGGCTTCTATACTTCTCGTCTTGTGTTTCTGGCTAGGTTAGAGAGATGTCAAAATGCTTTCAACTCTAGAGAATCTTGCACAGAAATGAGAGAAAGAAAAAATACAACCAGCTGGTTTTTTTTCTTTCATATTCAGAAAATAATGATTTTAGCATTTTATGCCTTTAAAGCACCATGCAGTCTTTCCAGTGGTTCAGTCTGGTTTATTAGGCACAGAGACTGTGCTAACTTCCATGGTGTCTACCAGTGCTGATACTTTACTTTTGTAGTAGGGTTTGCATTACTCTGGGTATAATTCTCACCTTTAGAAGCCTACATCACACGTTTGCCTCAGTCACTCTGTGCTCCCCTCCTGTCAGCTGAGAGTAACAGATTAGATACATTGCACCCTAAAAGCAGTTATTTTAGATGTTTACTGTGGGTTGAGTAGTACCCTAGAAGGACTTATTTTTCTATGTTAATTAGCTGAAATGAAGGTTTCCTCACACCTGTGTGCTTTGACAGAATTTAGATTTGTTTTCTGTGGTTCAGTTACTAATTTAATTCGAGGTAGAAATAACTTTTCCTAAGTGTATGTAATTGTTGGGATTGCCCCTGTATATTTTTGTTCACATTCTTTTTAATATAATGAAAAATAGATTTTTAAATTCAGAAAGATAAACTTTTGACCTTTATGTTAAAAATTTTTAATAGCCTTTCAACTTAATATTTGGAGTTGGTGAAAAAATACCTGAAACAGTTCAGAATTCAGTTTTTGTCATCTTTGCCTGCCTCCCACTTCCTTTTTTATGTTATTGAAATAGCAGAGAGACAAAAGAATCAAAGGCCAATGTCCAAAGACTGAAACATAATGCTTTTGATTTTCTTGTTACTAAAAAAAAAAAAACAAAAAAACCTGCACAGGGAAACATACTTGGAGCTATTTTATCCCTTATTTCTCCACCAGAAATATGCCATTTTCCCAGAGCAACTCTAGTGACTGGAGCATATGTTACTAAGTATAGCCAAAGAGTCCTGTGAGGGTTAGAGGCCTATTCCACTGTGTAAAACAGATTCTCTCCACTCTTTCACAGTGAAATTAGAAGAATGGGATTAAGAGCTTCCGGCACCTCTGGAATTCCCAAAAAAATTATTTCAGTGGTAACCAGGAAGAATTAAAAATCTAAGAAAGTAAAAAAAAATCGGAGGAAAGGAATTATGTGAGCACAATGAATGGGCAAGAGCCTCAGTTGTTAAAAAAAAAGATACCTCGGTTGGGTTCACAGTTGAATTCCTTGATATTTGTCCACTAACTTCATATGCTTTCCTGTACAGTGTTTGGACTGGCAAGAAATAATTAGGAAGAGAGACCCTTTGATACCATTTAATGAAGAAGACTCAATTCCAAATTACAGACAGTAAAGTCCTAGGAAAATAGTAACAACACACAGAGCCCCAGAAATGTTTTTTCACTTAGTTTGTAGTCAAGATAAAGAACAGCTGTACTCAGCTGTCCTCAAAACTTTCTTCCTGTTTCTTCCTATTTTAAGTTACAACAGTTTGGCCATCTTCCACAGGACCTCCCATAAAATGATTCAGAAAGGTGCTTGATGAACTGGAAAGGGTTTTTTTGAAAAGGAGGTCAAACATCTGTTGGGGTGTTCTGGTTGTGCCTGGACGTTTTTAATGGTATTATTGCTCTCACTTTCACAAAACAAGGGTTTGCAGTGCTTGAAAATCTGTTAATCTGGTGCAAAACCACTCATTTTATCTAAAGAACAAATGACTCTAAAAGACAGAATGAATGAGGAAGGGAAGAAAATGTTTTAGGGGAGTTCCAATAGGTACTGCATGAGTTAATTCTCAGGATGTTTCCTACCTCGCTCATCCATAAATCCAAAAATCACTGCCATTAATTTTGATCAAATAGATGTAAGCAGAAAAACCCCAGAAATTACTATCCCTAAAACTGTCAGGTACTAAGAGATCTGTTGGAGATAAAGTCTAATTCCTTTCTTATCTCTCAGTGAATGGCAAGAATGCTGTTCAGGAACTGTCCTATTAGTCTATGCAGAATGCACCCATGCCTAACAAGGCACATACCACTGGACAGGCTTGACCTTTACAGGCATCGATTTTCAGTTAGTTAATATTTTACAAATATTAAGTGTCTCATTAGGTTTGGTTCTGGCTGTGACTTTGCCTGTTGATTAGAAAGTCGTAGAAGCTGGGCTCAGGATGGCAACACTTAAATTTTTACATAGGGTAATGAAACCTAGTAGAGAAGGAGGCCAATATTCCTGAATTTCTCTTTCCCTGCTTCTTCAGTAGATACAAAAACATTGACAGTCAAATGAACTCAAAGCAGTTTCACTAAAACTGTCTTACCATACAAAACTGTGGCGACAAAAGGAAAAACTTATTTTTCAGCTTTTGTACTCCTTTTGTTCAGCTGAGACTTTGTAGAAATATTTGAGACTTTCTTTCTGCCCAGAGATGATAACAGCCTTCAAAAACCCAATTGAATCCATGTGATGATCTAAGAAAAAGGGATTTTTTTTAATATTAATTTGATCAAGTGCTTTTTGAGACACAGCAGACTATCACCTGAGGAGAGCAGTTCTAGAGCATAATTATATATTGTGTAAAAAACACTTCCTTGAGTTTGTTTTGATTCTCGTGTTTTTCTTTAATTTTTATTTTATTATAAGGTCAAATTCTCTATTACAAGAAACAGAAAGTACTAATTTCCTATTCAGTTTCTTTATGCCACACAACTTTATTGAATCTCTAAAATTTTCTGGCCTCATGGCCCCGTCTGTCCCTTTTTTCAGGGTGGAGACCCATGTAATCTATTTCTCATGAAGGGAAATTTTCATACCTTTGCCCATTCTTTGCTCAGTCTAGTCACATTAAACAGGTGTCTTTCAGACTCTAGATAGTGATGCCCTGCATTGTCATAATTGACCATTCTCCTTGAGCTTTGGAAATGAGTGCCTCTGCAAGAAGAAGAAAAAGAACAAGAAGAAGAAGACACGAGTTTAGAGAAATTTTCAGGGGAAAAAGTAAGAGGAAGAGCATTTCTAAGCCAGCTGTACCAGCCATTTTAACTTTAGCCTAAGAAAGGAAGAAAACAGACAATCAAGAGAAGAGGAGAGATTAGAGAGAAATAGGAAAGTATTATATGAAATAAATTATTGAGTGGTTAGCAATTATGCTTCTACTGCAAGTTACAGATACTAATTTAAGCCTCAGACCATGATGGATAGTAGTAATACACATTTCCATAGCTTCTTCCTCCTGGTATGCCTCAAATGTTTTCAAAAAACAATAAAATAAATAATCACGATGATTACCTGTTTTTTGCAAATGTGAAACAGATGATGTCACAGAGGTTCTTCTAACCTTTGTTTGATGTAGTTGAGACTAGTTGTTTGCCTTCAAAGGAAAGAAATGAGCTTCTCCTTAGCACAGCTGAGAGAAACTCAATGGAGCCTCTTGCTCTGTACTGTTCTCATATAGAGCCTCACTCTCAGCCAGTCAGATGGGGAGCCTGAGGAGCTTAATACTAAAATGAGGTATTTGGCAGAGCAGGTGAATGTTCCTCAAATCTTTCTCATGTAAGGTTGCAGGCAAGTGTGCGTATTAAACAATCACAGAACTAAATCAGCTTGAGACTAAAGCCTCAGCCCAGTTACAATACTGTCATTTCTGATTATCTGTGATGTAGTTACCGATGCTTACAATAGAGCACTTACAGTATGCTGCATTCAGTTATCTCACTCTGTTCACTGGGGTTTTGTGCATGTAAGGTATTAACAAACAATTTCTGCACAGTTACACAATTAAAAGCATCATTAGGAAAAGAAAAAAAAGACAATATTTACGCATATGTTCTCACAGTGCAAATGAAACCTACCTTCTCTTCAATTTTAGTCCACTCATTTCCTAGACACTCAGAGAAATGACGGTTGTCTTACACAAAATTTTACTTCTACTCACTCATATACAGATGCTTGTCTCTGAGCTGCAAAGAACAGAGTAAGAGTACCTCAAATCTTCACTAAATTCTAGGTGCTATAACAACTGCTTGTATACCTGTCACCAAAATAAAAATTTATTTGAACAGGCATATTTCCATGCCGTAAAATATCTTTTCAGGTTTTTTCTTTATGTATCCTGAATGCTATCTTGTATAAGATATATTGTCAAAGGTTTTGGAATGTATTCAAATTTATGTTCCTATTTACAAAACATGACATGACCATTATGAGTTATTATCAGATAAAAAGGATGAGTTTCCTTTTTTATTCTCTTTGGTTAGAGCTGCTGGGTATAGACATGGTGTAGTCTGGAAAATAATGCACACCATCTGTGAGAAGTTCCTGTTTTCTTCAGGCAAAAGCACAGCTAAATTTATTTTTAGTTTAAGGGTATCCATAAGTCAAGTTAGACTTATGTGGTGTGTGTTCATATGGGTACTACATGGTAATTTTATTGTCATCTGATTTCTTGTCACTTTATAGAGATTGCAAGTGTATCGATTTTTGAAAGCCTTACGCAAAGCCTTGGCATTCTTACACAGATGCCAGTGCCTTTGAGGAAAACATGTAATATAGTCCACATCATGTGGTTATGCTCATTTGGATACTAACCATCTCAATGGCTGCCCTGATAATTCAGAATAACCGTTCTGAACACAGAATCGTCCCAGCAAGGAGACCTAAGGACTGACAGGACAAAAAACTAGTATAACCTTACCAACACAGTACTTCACTTAGCTTTGAAGTAGCTATATATCTGCTTTAATATTTGTTTTCCCAGAACCAGAGGAGGTTCTGGGAGTGCCCTTCCAAGTCTTACATCAACTCCACAGATAGTATTATATTTTTACACATGAAAGAGATCTTTCTGTCATTAGCGAGTAAGTCTCTAGCTGAAAAAAACCAAGCAAATGTAGTGCTTACCCTGACTGCAAGAATTCGTCTTAGTGTGCTAACATGTAAATTAACGATTTCAAAATCCTTTCAAAGTCTTTCTGTTTTATCATTAACAAGATGCAGCTGGATGAAGGAGTGATAAAGAGATAAACATCAATGGAATAGAGGAACATAGGTCTGTTTGGAGTTGTATTTAAACTTATATCTAGGGGGTTGTATGACAGTTTTAGTATTTTCAAATTCTGGGTGCACAGATGGAAATCATTAGGAGGCAGAAACTTAGCAGTATTTTCATTATGGAAAGAGAAAATAGTTTAGATTTTTTTTCAAGTTGTTTTTCAATTCCTTTCTCCATGTGAATTCTCATTTACGAATTAGCGTGAGGTAGGCAGATATTTTAGAACTAATGCAGTACAAACTACAGAAATTATTCACTTTTTTATATGGCTAATTTTCTGCCCAATCAGCTCAGGGTAGGATGAAGACTCTGGAGGTGGCAGCGGCAAGAGGCTAAGCTCGTGGCTGGGAGAGGAACAGGGAGGCACAGACTCTCCTCTGCTAACTGCTAGGTGGTCTCAAACCATCCAAGGCCCCCGAGTTTCCCCTGAAGTGCTGTTTGAAGGTGTTGACTTTGGGACAGGACGATGTGACATGGAGGAACAATCTTCTCTACAAGTGGAACTGGCTCATGCTCACTGCCATTCAAGAGCAGTGCCCGACCACGCTCTAAGATACATCTGAGGTCAGTGTGAAGAAGCTGTATGACCAATGTCTTTCTGTGCAAAGGCAGTTGAGTTCAGACTCTAGGTCCTCCAAAATGGCCTTTATACATTTATAAAATACAAAGGGCAAAAAACGCCTTCACTACTTTTGCTACACCCAGTGCCCCAGCAGAAGAAATATAATCAGAAATTTTAATGGAATACAGTCTAGAATTAATAGGGGAATATAATTCAAATATTTATAAATAAATGTAAGGTGGTGAGTATAAAAGACAATAAGGAAAACTACAAAGAAATGAAATTGGACCTTACCATTTGAAATATGTTCTCGCCAGAGGAGTTCAGCTTCTTCAGCCTAAGAATTTGAACTGAATACAAGGAGACACAAAATGCTGTTAGTGATGAATGTCCTCTCTTTTAGCACCTCAGGGTAATGATTGTTTTGTGGAATAATAAAAAGCAATGTTTATTTGCACCAAAGAACTTTCACCATAGTAGAAGTCTGAATCTTAAGATTTGCTTGGCATTGATGTGAATGTCATTTGACTAGAAAATTCATAGTAATGCAACATTAACCATTAAAATATATGTTAACACTTGAAATAAGTTGGAAGAATTTTACATCTTCTGGCACATACTTATTTTTCTTTCAGCCAAGGTTGTAATGCTTTCCTTGCAGCGTCTTTTTTTTTTTCCCTTCTGAAATGATCAGTGAAACACAGGAGTCATTGAAGGAAACAGACTGGCTGCATTTCTTAATACTTACTGTTTTGTTCTCCCAAATCAATTTAAAAGCTTACTTCTGAGCATCATTCACATTTTTAATAAATATAATAGCAGATGTATTATTTGCTTTGCTTAATGATATCCCCGTAGGTCAAATGTGACAAATCTACAGCACGTGACAAAAATCTCAGCAGTGATCAGCTTTATTGTTTCATTTGTACGGGCTACTGCTGTAAAAGATAAAAAAATATCATCAGCAACTAATCGAGGGCTAATGAAAATCTCCATCCTTTACTGGATACAGAGGGAAACATCACTGTGGCTGAGGTAATAATGCCTTCTTTGCTTCAGTCTTTGACAGCAACAGGAGTTGAACTCTGGGCACCCAGGCCCCAGAGCTGGAAGACACGTATGGGAAGCAGAATGAAGCCTCCATAATCCAGGAGGAAATGGTCAGTGACACACACACAAGTCCAAGGGGTGGGAAGGGGTCTACCCACGGGTACTGTGGGGGCTGGCAAGAGAAACACTTTCAATCATTTACCACTAGTCCTGGGCAACTGGGAATGTCACAGCTGACCAGAGGCCACCCAGTATGGTGTCCATCTACAAGAAGATTTGGAAGGAGGATCTGGGTCATTGCAGGCCTGTCAGCCTGCTCTTGGTGTTGGGGAAGCTCATGGAGCAGATCATTTTGAGTGCCATCACACGGCACGTGCAAAACAAACAGGGGATCAGTCCAGCCAGCATGGGTTTAAGAAAGACACGTACTGCTTGACCAGCCTGATCTCCTTTTATGACAAGGTGACCCACTTAGCAGATGAGGAAAAGGCTGTGGATGTGCATGCCTGGGCTTTTGTGAAGCCTCTGACACCATTTCCCACATATTCTCCTGAAGAATCTGGCTGCTCATGGCTTGAGTGGGTGTGCTGTTCACTGAGTGAAAATCTGCCTGAATGAACAGTGGTGGAGAATGGAGTTACATCCAGCTGGTGGCTGGTCACAAGTTTTCCAAAGTGTTCCCTGGGACTCAGTATCAGTGACAAGCAGCCCTGTTAAATATCTTTATCCATAATCTGGATGAGAGGATGGAGTGCCGCCTCCATCAGTTTGTGGGTGACACCGGTTGGGTGGGGAGTGTTGTTCTGCTGAGGGTGGAAAGGCTCTGCAGAG
>VWZW01006268.1:0-130492 GCA_013397115.1 Edolisoma coerulescens
GGGGTCCCTGGGGCTGTCCCGGGTTCTGTGGACAAGCCACAGCTCAGGCTTGTGCTGTGCTGCTCTACAATCAGAGCCTAAGGTCCTTTGGCTTTTCCCTTGCCTTTGTGTCTCCGCTGAGCTGGTGGGAGCTGGTTATTATTATTACGTATTATCCCCACAAAGGCATGGGACAAAGGCAAAGGGTCTCCCTTTGGTGGAGAAAACCCTGATACCAGCATTTGTGTCTCTATTTCCCTGTGGTTTTTCCTTCCCCTGCATCTGTCCAGCGCTCCATGCTTGTGCCCTCCCAGGAGCAGCCAGCAAAGCAGGCAGCTCGGTGGGAATGATCCAATTTCCAGGGCAACTGGGACGGGACTGAGTCCAGAGTGTCCTCGACTCACAGAGCCGCTCTTATTTCTCCACAGTTTCCTCTCCGTTTGCTTTCTCAATTCAGCCTGTCCTTTGCCAGGGAAGAGGCCAAAAAAGCAGAGATGTGGCACATCCAGAGTCCTCCCCGCTGGCTTTACAACTGCTGGGGGATTTTTAGCTTTCCAGTTTCAGGAGCAGCCCTCCAAGCTTGCCTTGCCCTGAGGTCACAATATGTCAAAGTATGGTCAAAGCAGGAGCATAGGAAGGCAGGAGGCCAGCTCTGACTCTAAAGGCTCTGTGCTGAGCTTCTCACCAAGGGCCCACGTGCTGAAGACACAGATGTGTATCCCCAGGTATGGATCATCATCCTTTGCCACTAGTGCTGGTCACCTCCGCTATGAACAGCTGAAGATACAAGTCCTGGTGTGTCCAGAGGAAAACCAGAAACATGGAGTCCAGAAATCATCTCAGCAAAGTGTCTCCAAACCCCTCCTGCCATCCCCTTGCGTTCCTTCTCCCTGGCAGAGAACTGTTCACAATTCCTCCAAGCAGGGTCTCAGCATGCCAGTGGAATGGCACGGGCTCAGCTGCACCCCAGGCCTTGCAAGAAGCCAACAAACCTTCCCTGTGGGCCACCCAGAGACCCAGTGAACAGCAGGAGCTGCACTCGGGATCAATGCTGAAGAGCCACTTTGAGGCAAAGGGAGCTGGGCATGAGCTGCTCTTTGCCATGGAAAACAATAGACCCAACCCAACGCCAGAGGGTTTTAAAATTCATCCCTAGAGCGGGATAATGCTGAAAACCTCCAACTGTTATTTCCAGATTTGCAACCCCAACAGAGGAGCGGCCAATTCCTGCCAGAGCAGCAAACTTGTTTGTGTGTCTGCGTCAAACTCAAAGCCAGGCGTTGCTCCCCGCGCCGGCGTTGTCCCTCTGTCCCTGGAGGTCTCAGCCTCGCAGCTGTGGGGGAGCAGGAGGGAAAGTGTCCCTGTCCCAGCTGCGATGGGCTCTCCCTGGTTTGCAGGGCAGACCTTGTTCCCGGGCTGGGGGCTGGAGCCCCTCCCAGACACATCAGGCTGGGACCACACCCCAGATGTGGCCATTGGTAGGGGCAAAAAGAGGGGCCAGATGAGATCTCGCTCCCATTTAGTCCCTCCCTTCATTTCTTCCACACAGCTCCCAAAAAGTCAGGAAGACAGATGAACTTTCTGATTTGGGGAAGGGTCAGAGAAAGAGATGTCACTTCTTATTCAGCCTTTTCACCCACACTTTCCATCCAGAAGCAGCACAGATTCCCTCGGTAGCACTTGCTCTTTCTAATGCCTTGGAGGAAAACCAGCATGAATGGCCCAGCCTTGAGTGAGATGACATCTCAGGCACGCCTCAGGCAGTGAGGACCTCTGTTCTTGGGGGTTGCAGTGGATGACTTTTAAAGGTCCCGTCCAACCCAAACTCTTCTATGGTTCTGGGATTCCTCAGAGTTGCCTGGGGGAGAGGAGCAGGAAAGGAGCCCTTGGGCACAGGCAGGAGCCAAGCTCCTTTGGCAGCTGCCCAGGTGCCCTCGCTGTCCAAAGCTTCATCAGCCTCTGTGTGCATTAGTGCAGGGAACAGGTGAACATCCCCACGGTGGGTTTGGTGCCTGAATACAGCTGGGTGGCCATCAATAATCCAAAAGCAGTGTGGTCTCCCTCCTGTTTTGCAACCAAGTATCTCCAGAGGGACCCAGACAATTCCCTGAACCATCCCACTCATTGAGAAAGCTGCTGTTTTCTTAATTTCCAAGTTCCCACCTTTTCCCCCTAAGTGAACAACAGAATATTTTGAGTGTTCATGCCATTAAAAATCCACTCCATTAACCCTGGTAGTAAATCCTGGGCAGTCTTGCTCCCTGGGGTGACATGGGCAGGCACAGGAGAGAGGATGCAGGGGGTACCTTTGGGCACATCTGAAGTTAAGGGACTGGGGGTGACATCACCAGTGCTTGTGTCTCATCTCTGTAATATTCTGGTTAGTCTTTGCAGATGCCTGATACAATTAATGTTCATTAGCAATCTCACAGCAGCATCACACAGGAAAGAGTCCAATGTTCTCTCCCTCGGAGCCCCCATTTCAGGAAGAATTTTTTCTCTCTGCTTTTCCCATAAAATAGAAGCTTAAAAGGGACTTCTCCAAACCTGATAGGCTTTTTAAAACTGTGATTCTGGTCCCTCCATCTCCTTAAACAGCTGCTGATAACATGTGCAGGGCATACGGCGTGGGGAAACAGGGCTAATTTTAGCAGCAGGTCCTGAGGGAGGGACCCTGCTCTGGGCCAGGCGCAGGATGGAAAGTCACAGCATTTGCTCAGGGCCCCACATGACCTCGCTATTTTGGGGCTGCCCACGTCCCACCTTGCCCCAAGCCCACAGACAGGGTGCAGCATCAGCCCCGAGCCTTCCCACAGCCCAGCTATCCCTGCCCACAGCACTGCTCCTGCCAAACCCCGGCCAAATGGGATGGTGGTTTTTTGAAGGGAAGTAAACAAGCTTCAGGGCTAAATTGAGATCCCCAGAACTCATCACACTGAAGCAGTGATGGACGAGGTATTTTCTGCCCGCATATGTCTGCTGTATTTTCATCCAACTAAGGGGGTTGTGTCCTCTTGGGTTTCCTTTACTTCCTGATCAGTGAAATTCCATGAAGCTCCACACAGATGATGCAAATGATTCCCCCACTGACTGGCCCTTGCAAGGAACAGAATATCTATGCATGGCCTTAAAGATCTGAATTGCTCAAGGTAAGATTTTAAGGAACTTGAATTCCCCAGAGTAAAATCCACACTGGACACAGGAGCTTAGAGTGGTTCAAAAGTGCACTAGGAGATTATTTGAAAGGAGACAGCAAGCAGAGATGGTGTGGAGGTCAGTGCTTGCACTTGGTGTTGGCCTGGAGTGGCCGTGTTTGTAAATCACAGTCACCAGATGCTAAAATCCCAGAGTGGCTCCCAGCACTGCCCCTACCAGCCCTGCCTGCCTGACCCTGCAGCCCTTCACACAACTCCTGCACGGCAGGGATGGCTCAGGCTCACAGGACATCCTGCCCCAAAGTCTTGTCAAAAAATATTTCCTACTGTCTCCCCTGATACCTTCTTTGCCAGCTTCTAAGGCTGCCTGTGACTGGCCGTGGTGGTGTAACCCCAGTGGGCAGCCAAGCACCAACACAGCTGCTTGCTTTTCCCCTGTACCCCATCCTTCCAAATGCATGTTACCAAAACCAATCCCATCTTGTCTCCTCTAAGGGACACCCTGTTTATGGAGCCCCCTGCATCCAGCAGCCTGGCTCAGTCATCTGCTACATCTCAAGCCAGGGCTTGTTCTGAAGTGAGCTCAGCTCGAGCAGAAAGTGTCAGAGCAATAGACAGAAAAATGTGGATTCTCGGGGTGGATACGTGCAGGCTCAGCCGGGGGTGGGCCAGGCACCTCAGGCACCTCCAGCACTGGGTCCTGCCTGGATGCAGCCACAGCTCCAGCACAGCTCAGCTCCCACCCAGGGATGCTGTAACAGTTCATAGCAGTGCCAGAGGGGCCGTGGCCTCTCGGGATCGCTCTGTCCGGCGCCTGTCCTGGCTTGTGCCACAGCAGGACGCGGGGCTGGGCAGAGGGCAGGGGATGGGGAGGAGCTGGGAGCACGGAGCCGTGCACAGACCGAGCTACTGTGAGCGCGGCAGGGCTGCCCGGGAGCCGGGATATTTTGATAAGGTTTTGCCAGCAATGAGGGTTAATAGGAGGACACTAAAGTGCTGTTCTTCAGCCTCCACGGGGAACTGCTAAACTTTCCAGGCTTCAACACATATCCCAGCCTGCCTGTCACCAGTGTGGCTTGCCCTCCCCAAGACCAGCTTGCCCTCCTCCTCTTTGCCTCCAGCAATGCACAAGCCTGGAGCGAAAGCAGCCCTCAGTTAAAGCCCATGTTCTCAGCTGCTGGATCCTGGGGACAGCGAGTTATGCTGAGGACACCAAACCCTGCTGCCTGCTTTGCCTCAGCTGCAATCCCAATCCCTGGCAGCTCTGCCCCATCACTGCTTGGCCCCATGGACACTCACCAGCCTGCCCACTGCATCACGTTTCCAAAGGGGAGCCTTCTGAATGGGCGTAGACGTGGCCCAGGAAAACCACTGCTTTCATCTCTTAGATGTCAGCTGGCGTGGCTGATTAAATTAAAAAGGGTTGTGGGGTAAGTAGCCAACTCATCTGAGAATCAAGCTTCTCTTAGAGGACCTCACACTTATGACCCAAAAAACCAAATGCACCTGGCCCCAGAGAGCCTTGTGAACCCTGGAATTTGCCTTTCTGGTCTTTTCCTCAGCCATGGTTATTGCCACTGCTTTCCAGAGGGCATTTGATGTTCTGGGGCTGGCACAGCTTCACCTGGGTGCTCCCATCAAAGCTGCCTTTTAGACTGCTTCTCCATGGAAAAGAGCTGCCACTGCAGCCCAGGAGCTTCCCTCTCCCTGCATGTCCCAGGGGCCTGAAAGTGGATTCCTGTTTATTTCCTCAAGCAGTTCTATTCAAATCCTTCAAAAGCTGCCAAACCGCATCTGTCAGGCCCAAGAGCACTCAAAAGTGCATCGTAGGTAAACACCAGCAGCAAGGTGGGACTACCTGGAGTTAGCAGCACTTCCCTCCTGGAAGTTTCATTTCACCTTCTGCAAGTCACGGGCACAGCTCCAGTACAGGGTCTCAAGGAACAGCAGAGCTGGGCTGAGACACCCAACTGAAATCCAGGCATAGGACATCCCTGTGTCCAGGATGAATAGGGAACAGCCCCTTGCAGAAAGGGGCCTTTGGGGACAATCAGGTTCTTTGGATACCGTAGGTGTTGGGCTGGGACCAAGCTCAGCCAGGCTGGATGTGCCTGGGTGTTTCAAATCAGCTGAGGACGTGTCCTGCGTGCCGGTGCCTTGTGCGATGTCTCCAGGCAGGGCTGTGGGGACTCTGCCACAGGGACGTGGTGGGGGGCTACAGCCAGAGGGGCTCTATCTCCCACCCTCTCTGGTGTTCAGATGTGATGCCCATGAGCAGCTTCCTGGGCAGTGCAGGGGCAGCTGCAGCATGCAGAGCTCCTGTCTTGCACCACAGCTGAGGAAGGTGATGGATTTTATTGCCCTGCTTCTTTGGCCTCAGTTTGGCTTCAGAGAGGACAGACAGGCTTCTCCCAGGCCTGCAGCCCCACACATTTCCAAGTGAGTGAGCTGATAATGCAGGGGGAGTTTGAAAGAGGCAGAGGAGAGGCCTTCGCCATGGAGCATGGAAGAGCCTTCCACCAGAGAAACCAGCTGGGACAGCTGTGAGAGCCCTCACACATCATGGAAAGAAAAAGACATTTCACAGAAATCCTGTCCTGCTTTCTAGCTCTGCAGCCTGCTCCCAGGCGTGACTCACTGCAGAGCCATGCACAGCTGGTTTTCCATCCCCTGCCCTGCTGGCCTCTGGACTACAGCTGAGAATCTGCAATGACATCCACTCCTCCTTCTCCATCTGCTTCTGACCAGTGCCGCAGTGCAGGCACTGGAAGAGACCTTGAGCATCCATCTGCTCCATCTGAACCAGGCATCAGTCCTGTGGCTCAGCTCAGGGGCAGAGTCCCATCCCATCTTCCCTGTCCTACATGAGACACTCTCAGGCATGTTCCCAGGACAGTTTGGGTTCATCCTGCCCTGTGCAGATGGTGCTTCCAATGGCCCTGCATCTGCTTAGTGCAAGCCCAGAGAACACAGCTCTTCTGCCTCTGATCTGCTTCTGAAATGGAAAAAACCAGAAACCCTCCAGCTGACACACTCCCAGAGAGCAGGAGAGATGGGAAATTCCTGGGATAAGCAGATTCCTGTCTGCTCTGCATTTACTCTCGACTTTTCCTGAGCTGGGTGCTGGGCTCCCACCCCTGCAGCCATTGACTTCCCCCACACTGCGCTGCACCTGTGAGGAGCTCAACCTTCAGCCACACACCCCGGGATGAAGATTTAGCAAATTACATTCCCACAGTGGTTCCAGGCCATCCTGTTTATTTATGTGCACTTTGGGTTCATTGTTTTGCAGCAGCATCCAACAGCAATTAATGCAGAAACATCCTCTGGAGAAAAACTCATTAGAGAATCCCTCCCAGAGCAGAGGGAAGGAAAGGCCCCTCAGACTGACAAATTATTGAGCAGGGGACAGCAGGATTATTAATCCACACTTGTATCACTCCCACAGAGCTGCTCACTTGCCTTTTTCTCCATCTCTTACAGCAGAATTGTTGCCCTCTTGGAAAGCACCAGGGCTTTCTCAGCTGCGCCAGCCCAGATCTGCCCAACCTGGCTCAAAGCAGGATGAAAAAATTTGGATTTTGAACTGGGGTTAGCTGGAGTTCAAACCTCACCCCTCCAGACCTCTTGGCTTTGCTGTAAAATGAGCTCAAGCCTCAAAGGGTCTTGGCCTGTTTGCTGTTTCCATCGGAGTTTGTGCAGTCACCTGAGCTGGGAGTGAGCGCCGGGAGCCCTGGAGTTCATCCCCTGTGCCCAAAGCACCCACTGGCACACGGTCAGGAGCCTGAGCTGGACCTGCTGCAGCCCTTCTAGGGCTCCCGGGGCTGTGGAGGCCCCTTGGGCCATCTCCTGCCTATCCAGTGCCCCAGATGGCATAAGACAACTTTCTAAACATGTGTGAGGTCTAGTTTTCCTCCTGGCAGCCTGACAACAAAATCTCCTCTTTGATGGCCCCACTAAGCCTTATAAGAGTGGAAAGGACTTTCCAGGACTTCCTTTGCAAGCTCTCAGTCATTTCTGGAGCTTTTTAAAGCTGCTGAGTTTAACAAGCCAGCCAGTTGCTGCAGGCTCTTGTTTCCCCCTCCACGTGATCCCCCTCCATCCCACCGCTGATGCCTGGCAGTGTGTCCTTCCCAAGGTGCAGGACCCGGCTGTCCCCGCCATGTGCGTGGAGCACCATGAGCACCCCTTGCTCCCACCCCCCTGGGCTCGCTGGCTGAGCTTGGGGGCCATTTCCAGATGTGACTGGACACATCTGGACCCAGGGTCTAAGCCAGCACATCCATAAAGAAATCCCTGCTATAATTATCTCTGTGGCACTATCATTTGTCTAAGCCCTTAGAAGAGGTCTTAGCTTCAGGCTACAGTGCAGAGCAATTGCCACGTTGTCAGTTAGAAAAGTTGTGGTTTCTTTTCTCTTCTTTTTTTTTTTTTCCTTAGGAGAAGAACCAGCAGTGGTACAATTTCAATACGAGCCGTGACTAATCCACTGCAGAGAGCATTCAACGGCTCTGTTCAACTCTCTGGGTTATGAATCAAGCAAATGAAACTTCGGCTTAGGGGATGTGTGACCTCTGAAGCCAAACTGGACCTACAAGTGGCACTGGGCTGCACCTGGGAGCTTGTGGTGGGAGGACAAGGTGCTCCAGTTGTTGCATTAGAAGGACCCATGGAGTCTTAGACACCATCATAAATCCAGCCTCCACAGGGACCTGGGAGGGTCACATGGAATATTTATGGATGTCTCTGTGAGTGATATCAACATCTACATATCAGCACCCAGGGATGGCTTTTGGGAAGTGTGCAGCCAAGTAAAGAAATGGGTGAAGAAGATTTTCTTCTCTTGTTCTTTGCCACCAGCCTCCTGAGCTGCCCGATCACAGAGACTGACCTGTTCACTGGGAAGTGATGATGGGTTTTCATGAACCCCTCCCCTATCTTTCCCCTCTGCTTTCCCTTTCTGTTGTGTTTATATTTTGTTCCTTGTTGGCCATGGGATGTTTAGTCTTACATCTGGTCTCTCACATGCAGCATCAGTGCTGCGAGGCCGGATGAGGAGTGAGCTGATACAGAACCACAAAGGCATCCTACAGGGCAAGGAGCCAGCACAGCCTGGAGGTCATCACGGGCCAGTCCCTGTGTTGACATCTAAATCCTCAGCAGCATCAGTGGGAAGAGTTAAGCACCCAAGTCCGCGTCTCAGCCCCTCTCAAAGATAGCACAGAATCATGAGGAATGAACCCAAACCCCAGGCAGCCAAGACAAAACATGATGTTGAATTTTGCTATGGTCTCTGATGTCCTTCAACCAGCGCAATCACACTGCTGGTGCCCAGATGTCCTCAGTCCTGCTGGCTACATGAGACACCGTCTTTCCAGCAGTCTCTGGAGAGCAGCCCCAGGGTGAGGCTTGATGCCACAGGAGGATCACAATCTGCAAAGAGCTGGATTATCCACAGGGCTCAGGACAGCCCTGTATGGCACGGAGACACTCTTTAGGGATGCCCAAACTGGAGCAATTTTGGCTGCTGGTTCTCCTTTGCAGTGCAGTGCCATGGCCATGTGGGTTCTGAGGGAGCAGATGCACCTCAGATCCTCTCAGCCATGGAGAGAAGCAAGGAGAGAGGAGCTGGGTTTTCACCCTGAGCATAGTGAGGAACAGATGGGAAAACTCAACTCCAAGCAGCTTTGCTGCTTGGCTGACTCTGGCTGGGCAGCTGCTCCAGCTGAGTTATGATCTGTAAAGTCAAAATACTGAGTGATGTCTGAAGAGACCACCGAATTCAGCTGACTGGCAGTTCTGACTGTGGGTTTTGTTCAATCAGTCCAGATCTGCTGGACGATAACCACAGCAGAGAGACCAGTCTGCTGAGAGTCACATCTACCAGCCCAGCATTTCTCTACCTACTTACAGCATATTTCAGATGTCTTTATCCTCCACATTCTCTGCGTTATTCTTTCCTCTCCCTCTCCCCAAGGCAGTCACAGATATCAGCAATGTTAGGAGACAGGATGGAGGAGCAAAAACTCTCCTGCTTTCCTCTGCATGCCCCTGAGGATGGGAAACACCAGCTCAAGAACTGAGCTACTCCGCTGAGAAATGACAGCGTTTAACATTATAATTGCAGCAGGTGAAGTTGTTAAGAGGTGCAAAAACCAAGCAGAGAGCTGGCATTCCCCATCCCCCCGTGCTGTCAGTCCGAGAGAGGCAGAGAACTGAAAACCCATGGCAGCAGAGCAGGCAGCTGCTGTGACAGTGACTCTGCTGGGGGGGCTGCGCTGGGGGCTGGTCTGTCCGTGCGAGGGACCCCTGGATCTCCGGCTTGATTTCTCTGGTCTATCCTCTGGAGCCAGGCTGTGCCTCGGGAGGGACTGCCCACTTAGAGGGGGAGAGGAAGAGACCGATTTGGAAAGATAGCGAGGAGGAGGAGGGGGAGAGGCAGCGGGAAACCCAGCCCACCCTTTGGCTTCCTCCTGCCTCCTTCTAAAACTTGCAGATTCCTCCAGCCTGTCCAAGCGCCTGAAGTTCCCTCAGCCGTGCTGCCGGGACTGCGAGGTATGGCCCGAGCTTCGCGTTTGCTTTGCCGTGCTTTTCCTCCCGACATGGGGGTCCCCACAGCCCCCTCGTGGGGGTCCCTGGCCCGGGACCCGCTGTCCCAGCCCGGGGAGCGTGTCCCGTGCTCGCAATGCGTCACTCGGGATGGGGAGCTGGACGCTCTCCACCCCAAGCGGTGCATTTAAAGACCCCTCCTGACTTCACCCCTTTCTCCTCCTCTTCGCAGCATTTCCACTTCTAAACTGTCTCTTACTCAATTTCGCTGCCAGAGCTTTAATGCTTTGGTGGCATCTGACTGCAGAGCTTTAACCTGCCCTCATTCTTCTCTCTCCTCCCTTTTTCCCCTCTGGGTTTTCAGCTGGTGGGGAGGTCCTTAGCGAGATCCGAGAGACCAAGGTCTGGGCACAACCAGCCTGCAGAGAAAATCAGATCTAGTTACAAACAGTGCCCACTACTCCCAGCCTGAGGTGTGTTGGCAGGTGATGTTTTACTCACCAGAGTATCCAGAGGAATAACAAAAGAGCTGTCGACTTCATCTCAGCGGTTTTATTTTTTCAGTGCAGCCGGTCTTATTTCTCCTTTGGAAAAAAAAAAAAAAAAAAAGACAGTCGGCTTTTTGTTCCAAGCAAACTTTGAAAGCCTTTCAAGTCTGCTGCCCTGGCTTGCCGAACTCTGGCTGACCGACTGTTAGGGAGACGGAGATTGCAGGAGAGGAGGAGGAGTAAAGCTCTTTTGGGGTGTATTTTTAAGTTTTAAGAACTTGGGTTCGGTCAGGCACAATTTTAGGTCCCTACAGAAGAGACGAGGGCTTGTTTCCTTTAAAGGCAGCCGCTGTCCTTCCCGGCCCGGTGACGTGACAGTCTAACTCTGCTCTTTGTGTCCCTTCTCTAAGAAAGCTCCACTCTGTTGCATCCAGCCAAAAACAAGGAAATTTAACCGGTTGGGGGCTGAATTCCCACCCAAACCGAAAGGCAAAAGTTTCAAGTTGGAGTGAAACCGAGGGTACCGGGAATGTCACCGGTACTCCCGAGTCCTCAGAGACGACCAACTTGAAACAGCCCAAAAACTCAGCATCCCTCCGAAAGGACAAAAGGTAATTGCAGCCGTTTGTTAGGGTGGATCAGGCGAGTTTCCAGTGGAAATGAAAGGCTGTTGCATCCTGTGCAGCAGCTAAAGCCAAGCCATTGTCTGCCACATAGGCAGGAGCAGGGGTGCGGGCGCTGTTGGGAGGGGGAAGAGCAGAAATAAACTTTGCAAACTTTTTTTCAAGCCCCTCCTTCTACAACACTCTGCTCTTCCATGACTCAGCCCCAGAGGAATGTCGGCTCCCATGGAAACCTTTTCTGGGTCCTCTGGTCCGAAGGATGTCGGGGCTGTTATCGCTGGAGCGGCTGTGGCAGGGCAAGTCCAGGGAATGCTTTGGAGATGGTTTGCATTTTTGCAGAATATTTATCGGGCAGTTTATTCTCTCCCTCCTTTGTGGAGCTGTGCGGGATCAGCTGCTTGCATCCCCCGGGAGCCGGAGGGACCTCCCGCACCTGGCACAGAAATATCCAGGCAGCTTTTGACACTGCCTTAGGTCCAGCCCACACGAAAGAAAAAGCTCAGACAGGACAGCAAAATTCTGTCTCACCTGTCTGCACAGGGCTCATCCATGAGCCGCTGCCTGCAGCCCAAGGCTCATCCAGGCACTTTTCTTAGTAGTAATTTAATTGTTTTCCATTATGGATTCAATCTGCAACCTGGAGAAACCATGACAGCTTCAGCGCACAGCTGGGATGGGACTGGGCTCTTGCCATTGTATCAAAAAGCCCTGTAAGATCTGAGAATTTCGGAGTTCAGTCAGAGCTGCTCAGCTCCCAGCACAGGGAATGGGTTCTCACAGGGTTGTGGTGTACCCGTGTCTTTAGTGACTCTGCATGGGCACACGGGGTAGGAAGATTTCTTCCCCGCTGTGTTTTACTTGGAGTGTGTCAGTGTGTGTGTGAGCTAAATTTCACTTCCATCTAAACCTTGTGTGGCTTTCTGAGCCTGCACACTGCGTGAGAAGGGTCTGTGCAGTCCCCTGCCCTGCTCCCCACACACCCAGGGCAGCTGCAGCACATCTGGGTGAGCTGGCACCGAACGTGCAGGGACCTGTTCAGCAGGGAGCTTTATGGGGACTCACGCCAACAGCTCCAGCTTCAAAAGGAATTTTAGCCTGGGAGTGGCTGCTGAGTAAAGCTTGGAGGGTCTTGCTTGCACAGGGAGGTCAGGGCCAGGCAGTGGGGACCCAGCCCTGGTGTTGTGTCTCTCTGGGGGTCACACTTGGTCACCCATCTGCACCTTGAAAACTGTGGCCTCAGCGGGGTTTGGCAGAATCTTTTCTGGGCCGGTTTTGCCTTTACGCTCCGTGTGAGCTGGGGGAATGTCAGACCCTCCAGAGGCTTGGACGAGCAGTGAGCAGAGGGAGAGTGGGTGCAGGAGACCCTGCTGCCGGGCTGGGCTGCAGGCAGGGGCTGAGGCACGGGAGGGTTTTGCCCAGCCATTGCCCATTCCTGCCTCCACGGCTGCAGTGGGAGGGGGCAGCAGAGCCCCTCGCCCGTGTTAGCCGGAGTGGCAGCTGGGGTGAGCCCGGTGGCCTCGGGGAGGAGCTGTCAAAGTGGCCAGGCAGAGACTCCTCCCCACGCTAACGTGGCATCCCAAAGGGCTTACGCAACCCTGGACAGGGCCAGCGCCACATGGACCACACTCCACCATCACGGAGCCTCTCCTGGAGGCTGCACCCTCCTTGTCAGCGTCCTCCCCCAACCCACCAAGGCCCCCAGGCTGGGGTCTCCATGAGAGACCCACAGACCCAGTGGCACAGATTCTCCTCTGTGCATCACTGCGGGGTATCCACCCCATCAGGAGAAACTGATGATGGTGCCACAAGCTTGGGGGGAGCATGGTGAAGAGTTTCCCAGAGCAGCTTGCTTTGAGTTTATGAAGGTGCTGAGGGCCAGCCTCAGATCTCTCTACACCCTGTGGTCTTCTTTGGGGTATGCAACGAGCAGCTGGTGCTGAGGGCCATGCTGGAAAGGTGAACCATTGAGAGGGGTTTGTGGGAGCCCCCAGACTCTGTTTATAGAGTGACTGCGAGCTGAAGTCCCCATGTAGGATGCAAGTGGGGTCAGGTATTAAAAAGGCTGCACAGTCCATGAGTCCTGTAGCCCATGGGTGCCTTGTTGTCTCCTCCTGTCACAGCATTCAGGAGGGCAGGCCTGAGGAGAGGGTGGTGACCATGGAGCTCCTCTCATTCTATATTCAGCAGCCTTTTCTGTGCTGGTTTCCAGCATCCTGCGAAGTGCTGGTGTCTGTTGATTCCTTTGGGATGCAGAAGGGCATAAATCCCTGCTTACTAACATCTTTCTTCCAGCCTGGTTTTCCTCTATCCAAAATGACCCCTTGGCTGCACTCCCTGTCTGCCCCCTGCCCTCCATGGGGCTCACAAAGCAGTGCCAGGCATTCCCAGTGCAGAGCCCCTCAGGGATCCCCGCAGGTCCCTCCAGCTGGGGGATGGATGCTGAGCTGATGGTGTGGCCCAGAGCATCCTCTTGGACAGCAGGACCATGGCTGCTCCACAAGGAGGGAGACCTGCACCACGGACCACGTTATCCTGATGGAGCAACTCCGTGTGCAGGGCTCCTGAGCTGCTATTTCAGGACTTTTGACCACCAGGCATTCAGGAATGACCATTTGCAACCCAGCCAGGGGCTCACAGACACTGCAATGTCCTCGCTGCACAGGCTTTGCCTCCAAAAGGTTGCTGTTTTTCAAATAAATTTGTTTTACCATCTAAGGCACAAGACAGCTCTGCAGAGCTTGTTTGCTCAGACTTTTTCGTGCTCCTTCTTCCTCCAAACACAACACTGGCAGCTCCAGCTGTCTGCTGGCTCCTAGCAAACACGTAATTCCCTGACCCCAGCTTACTGCATGTCCAGACTTTGAAATTCAAGGCTTTTTTAAAGCTTGGGGAAATGATCTAAGACGGCCTTGGTGTGGGGTTGGGTTCTTCTTAGTGCCACCTTCCACATGTGCATGCACTGCCCTCTCCTCCAGGCTGGGCACTGCCCAAGGAGCATCACTGAACCTCAGAGCATCTTCCAAAGCAAACAAGCCCCTGGGAGAAGCCCAGGAGGAGCCTTTACAAGCCAGGGGATACCAGCAAGGGAGGAGATGGCCAGAATCACCAGTACTTTTCCACCTCCCTCTCCAAACCACCCTTCCAGGAGTGAAGAACCAGTGATCTTTGCTGGCAAATGCTGGCAGAGCTCACAGAAGCCTCCAGAACAAATGAAGACGAGGGGAAGGGACAGCTCATACCAAGCAGGAGAGGAGGGAGCTACTCAGCCTCGACAGAGCAAAAGGGTTCATCACCCCCTCCCCACAGCTCCTCTGCCACAGGTCCTTCATGCCACCACAGCAGCCATCCCCAGCACCCCCTCCCAGCCCTCTGACATTCCAAGGAAGCTGCCCTCCATTCCCTCACCCCTGTTTTGCACAGACACCCCACTGGAAGGTGGGTGAGGTCCTGAGACTGGAAAGAGGGTTTTCTCTGAGTGGCCAAACCTCACTAAATTAGGAAGCAGAGCCCAGCCTGGCTGGTGTCCTGGCAGCACAGGTTTGGTGTGGTTCTATACCCAGAGAGCTGCCGTGCATGGAACGGAAAGGATGCAGTGACATCAGATATCCTGGGAGAGACCAAGAAACCTTGTCCAACCCTTTCTGTCCCAGCAAATCCCTCCCTGTGCTGGCCCCAGGGCGGGCTGTGCTGGCCCGGCCGCGCAGGTGGAGCGGAGGAGCGGGGAGGACTTGGCAGGGGGACAGGTCCCCTGGCTGGCAGGGGAGAGGACGGGGGAGCTTCAGTGTCCCCGGGGCGGAAGGGAGCGGGCAGCCCTCGCATATTAAGCGGCCAGCTGAGCTCCTCTGCGCCCGCACACAGTCCCTGCCAAACAGGAACCGGCGGGGACAAGGCCAGGGGGTGTCACCAGCTGCGCTCTCCTCCTGGCTCACATCACAGCCGCTGTTAGCTGCGCTGCCTCGTCCTACAGAGGCTCTGCAGCAGTGAGGCAAGGGGCTCTTCCGTCTGGAGATTGTCTCCCAGCAAGACACAACCCCGAAGTGTCCTGGATCCCTCAAACCCAGTCTGGGGACCCTCAGATCTGAGCAGGAAAGGGAAAAACAATAGTAGACACCCCAACATTTTGGTCTCTGATACCCCTAGGAATGTCTGTGGGAAAGGGTTTTCTAAAGGATTTAATTCTCAAGTGCTCTGTCTCATTGTCTCGCTGTCAACTCTTTCCTTCCTCCACTTCCATATTTCTTCTGATTGACAATTAAGATGATAGAGTTTCATTCCTTGTGCCTGGCACTCATATCAGGGAATTTCTAACATGAAAAATGTGGAGTGATTGGTAAAAAAAAAAAAGCGTCCAGAGAAGGAAAGAGCCATTTTGACTGTGATTTTCCTAAAGGCATCCAGGAGAGCAACAGACATCTAAACCCCACTGTCTCATTTTGCAAAATCAAACGAATTTATCTTGGAAACACGATTTGGCCCAAGGTTTTGGCTAGAAAAGCCAGTATGTGGGTCTGTAATACTGAACAGACAAGGCAGGAAATGGAGAGAACGCCCTTCTCCAAGTGTCTGAGTGCTCAGCCTGGAGCCCAGCGGCACACAGTGGCCTCCTTCCTCATCCCTCCTTTTCCTCTGCTTTATTCAAGGTCTGCTGAAAGATGAGGGCCTGGATTTTCTTCCTTCTCTGCCTGGCAGGCAAAGCCCTGGCAGCACCGGTAAGTGCAGGAGACAGCGGAGCCTCTGCTCGGGGTTGTCCATCTGGAGGATTAGATGGGGATTTTCTTTTACAACAAATAAAGTACTGAGGGATGAGGGGCAACTTGAGGGTGGTCCTACTGCCTGTTCCAGTGGGTCACCCCCTTGGGACTGCCCCATGGACCCCCACTCATGGGTCTTTCCCCCTGCAGCAGGAGGCTCTGCCCGATGAGACAGAGGTCATCGAAGACCCCACCACAGAGGTAGGTGATTCTGTCCCTCCTCCTCACCCATCTCCTCAGCACCCACTGCTCTGGAGAGAGCACCCCCAAAGCGCTGGGGAGCCATGGGGGGGCTGCTCTGCCCCCCAGGAGCTGGGGCTGTGCTCTGTGTGCACCCACAGCAGAAACACCAACCTCTTCTGCAGGAGCCCGTTGGGGCTAATCCCGTCCAGGTGGAGGTGGGAGAGTTCGAGGAACCCACAGAGGATGTAGAGGAGATTGTTGCAGAGAGTAAGTCACTCTTCCCCTGCCCTCCTGCTGGCAGGGACACCATCCCCTCCCTGTGTGGGGGAGCTTTATCCACCCCAAACCATGAGGGCTCCTATGGGAAGGGCTGTAGCACAAGGACGATGCCAGCCTGGATGCAGATTTAAAGCAAAAGAGGCACATGGCCTCTTCCAGCCCTGGGCTCTCTGTAAGCCCATCTTTGCAACAGAAAAATGGCTAAAGAAAGGAGTCCAGGATTAGCTCCAGAGCTAACATGGACTTCTGGAAACCCTCACATCTTCCCAGTGCGAGAACAGATGCGGGGGCTGTCCCTGGTGAAGTCTCTGTCTTCCCTCTGTGCTGAGGTGCCCTGAGCATCTCGTGGGAGGTGAGGATGTGGCTGGCTTTGACTTTGCTCCCCTCCTTCTCCAGACCCCTGCCAGAACCACCACTGCAAGCACGGCAAGGTGTGCGAGGTGGATGACAACAACTCGCCCATGTGTGTGTGCCAGGACCCCTCCAGCTGCCCCGCCACCGCCGGCGTCTTCGAGAAGGTGAGGGCAGCAGCTGCTCGGTGGCCCAGGGCAGGGAGGGACCCACATGGGCTTTGCCAGAGATGGTGACAGATGGAGACAGAGTCAGGGTGGCTGGTCCCCATCTGGTGGTGAAGAAGGAGCCATTGCCCACCCCAAGAAACGAGTCAAACATCTCATGTGGAGGCTCTCCCTGCCTCTCACGCAGCATCGCCCCTTCCTGTGCAGGTCTGTGGCACTGACAACAAGACCTACGACTCCTCCTGCCATTTCTTTGCCACCAAGTGCACCTTGGAGGGAACCAAGAAGGGACACAAGCTGCACCTGGACTACATTGGGCCTTGCAAATGTAAGTGGAGCCACCCCCTCAGACAAGGGGACCCCTAACTGGGCACAGTCCCCACATTCGCAGTCTGAGGGAGAGCAAAGGTCCTGGCAGGCTCGGGGCTGAGGTGGGAGGGCACTGGGGCTGCGTGTCCAGGGTGTGGGGCTGCGTGTCCAGGGTGTGGGGCTGCGTGTCCAGATGCTGCACTGACCACTGTGTATGACTTGCAGTCATCCCTGCCTGCCTGGACACAGAGCTGACCGAGTTCCCCCTGCGCATGCGGGACTGGCTCAAGAACGTGCTGATCACCCTGTACGAGCGTGACGAGGACAACAACCTGCTGACCGAGAAGCAGAAGCTCAAGGTGAGGGACAGGGGAGTCTGGGAGCTCATCCCTGCAGTGGAGCCAGCACAGACAGGGAGCCTGTCCAGAATGATCTGTGGGATCCCTGTGAAGACCCTCCCAAGGTGCCCCTTTGCACCCCATTTCCCTGCTGACAAGGTCTCCCTGGCCTCTCCCATGGCAGGTGAAGAAGATCCATGAGAACGAGAAGCGCCTGGAGGCCGGTGACCACACCGTGGAGCTCCTGGCCCGGGACTTTGAGAAGAACTACAACATGTACATCTTCCCCGTGCACTGGCAGTTCGGGCAGCTGGACCAGCACCCCATTGATGGGTGAGTGCCAGCAGAGCAGGACGGGGACCCCACCAGGACCATTTCCTGCCCAAGGATCAGAGTGATTTTGCAGTAGAAGGTGTCAAGGCAGGCTGGAGATGTGACACAAGTGGGCGGCTGGTGGCAGAGTCACATCTTGCAGAGGTTGGGGCAAACCAGGCTGGGGTAGAGGCACCTTTGCCTCCTGCAAACAGCTCTTCTGCAGGAAGAGGGGCCTCCCCCAGCCCCAGCTGCTCCCACCTCCCCTGGGTGCGGAGTTTCTCTCTTCTCAGATTTACTGTTCTATGATAGTCCCCTAAAATATCTTAGTCCAAAGGCCCCGGGATAACTGGAGCAGCTGAGATAGCAGCTGCTGGCTTAGCTGTGGGCTGGAGATGGGCATGAGAGTGCTCACACATGCAGGCCTGTGGGGTGGGGGCAGCTGGCAGGGACCCCCAGCTGGCAGCTATTTTGTGACCAGCACAGCCGGCTGCAAAGGCAGACACCAGCCCTTGACCCCTGTGACACTCAGTGGCTGATACTGGGAGGGCACTGGGACAGCAGCCAAAGCAGAGAGCTGGGGCCAGCATCTGCCCTCCTGTGACCGTGTGGTCACCTTGGCAGGTACCTGTCCCACACCGAGCTGGCCCCGCTCCGTGCCCCCCTGATCCCCATGGAGCACTGCACCACGCGCTTCTTCGAGGCCTGCGACCTGGACAACGACAAGTACATCGCCCTGGAGGAGTGGGCCAGCTGCTTTGGCATCAAGGAGCGTAAGTGCTGAGGAGGGCAGCAACGGGGGTGGAGGGGAGACTGAAGAGCACCCCCGGAACCCCCACTGAGGATGAAGCAATGCATTACAGCCAGCCCTGGGAGAGGGAAGGCAGGGGGCAGTGGGGAAGGTGCAGCAACAGTGGGACCCTGGCAGCATCCGCCTCCTGACTTTGTCTCTCTCTTTTCCTTCCACAGAGGACATAGACAAGGATCTGGTGATCTAAACGCTCCCTTCCTGCTCTGCTGCCAACTTTGTCATGTTTTAACCTTCCCACTTCCTTTGGTTTTTAAACTGCTTTTGTTTTGTTTTGTTTTTTTCCCTGGGAACAAGGTGCTAATATAGGTCTAAACATATGTAGCAACGGTGCTAAGAGAAATAACAGTCCTCGTTCATAGCCTTATCTATTACCACTAGATTACTCACCCAGCTGTTTCCACACGCTCTTACCAGCCTTTTCTCTCTCGGAGTGTCTTTACCGCCGCCTGTTCCTGTGCTAAATATCCGCTCCGCCTCGGCATCGCTCTCCCATCGGCTTCTCTTAACTTCTCGCTAACAGCACCTTCCTGGACCCGTCAGATGCAAAACCCTCTCAGCTGATTCACCGCCCCAGCCGCAGATGCCAGCGAGGGGAGGCAGAGCCAGAGGATGTAGGAGGATTGGGTTCTCAAGTAAAGCAGCTGCAGGTGACATTGTGGCCACCCAGCTCGTGGTAGGAAGGATGGAGAGGGGTGAGAAAGACAGAGAGTGGTAGGATTTTGTTTTCCTTTTTTTTTTTTCCCCCTCCCAAGCCCAGGGCTTGAATTTAGCAGTTATTGGGCACACGAAAAACAAAGAGAAATCGAACAAGTGAATAGGGAAGCGCACAGAATTTAAAAGAAGTAAGATGAAATTATTCTCATCCTGTAAAATCCTCTTGAATAATAAAGGTTTGAAAGTGCTACATGCTTCACCATCACTCAATGACCACGCTGCTGTCGTGTTTTCTGTGGTTTTCTGTGCAAGATGGGGTGTGGCCGCCTGTCCCCCGGGGTGTGCGTGGCTCACCGTGATGTTGTGATTCAGCTGTAGGTGAGATAAAGCTCTTGGCTCTCCCCAGATCACAGTGCCCTTAAGCACTGCCCACCCCTCTGCCTTGGCTGTGCTTAAATTCCAGCCCTGCTCTCCCAGGGAAGCTGTGTCACCCTTGGAAGGGACGTTTCTGCCCAGAAAGTGGCGCGTTTGCCACATGCTCGAGGGAAAGGCTGTAATATTTCTTCCTGCTGTGGATTTAAGGGATGCAAAGGATGGAAGGGAGAAGGTATTTGGATTTTGCTTAATAAGAGAGGGTCCTGACAGGAGCAAAGTGATGGTTAAATCTCACAGGCTCTTTTTTTACCTCTGAATGTTCCCTGTGCCATATATTATTAAATTCCTGCCACAGTGTGAGCAACCTGATGAGTCTCTCTAATAAAAAATACTGATTTGAAACACTGACCATAAACCAGCCTGCAGTGTTCCTCTGTTTCATCCCATCCTGTGAGGGGGATTGCCCCCTCAACACCAACCTCATGCATGGGTTCAAGTTGTTACCACAGATCTCCCAGCCCCAGAAAGGGTTTTGGTCCAAGGTAAGCTGAGGTGCTTCTGCCCATTCCAGCCCATCACTTAAAGGGCTTGGGGGATATTGGATGGGTAAGGTGGGCAGAGACGGGGTCACTGCAGCAGCCAGCACAGACACTCACATGGCTCTCAGGCCCTTGCTTTCATCAGCAATAAAATCCCTGGGAAAGGCAAAAAGGCACAACAGCAGGAAAATAAACGCCCCCATTTGCATGGGCTAAAAATAGGCAAGTTGCAAGAGCACTGGCTCAGCTGCGAGGTCGCTGTTGACAGCCCCTGTGGGATGTGCTGCGCTCCCGGCAGAGCTGTCGGGTCAGATCCTGCACAGGGTCACTCCCGGCTGCAGAGCCCTGGCAGATCCCCCAGCAGACAGTCACTTCGCAGTGTGTTGCCGAGGTGCTTCACCCCAGTGGGAAACCTGTTGCCCAGAGGGGCCAGGTGAGGGTTTTCCACCCCTGCCTTGAAGCACAGCACCCATCCCACCCGGCCACACTGCCTCCCAGGGCTGTTAGCCAAAGGGGGGTTCTCAATGCAGACACAGCGAATGCCTCCCCACCGTGGCAGCAGCCCCTGCGAGCTGGCACACCTGACACAGAGAGGGGCACCACTGCCCACAACCCCTGCAAGAGCCAGCTGGATGTGACCCACCTCCGGGCCTGGAGAGCTGTCGAGAGAAGGTTTGGGCAGGGGAGAGGACAGGAAGACAGGCAGGGGCTGGAGGAGATCAGCCATCCTGTGCAAACCTGCTTCCCAGTCACTCCCTCTCAGCCAGAAACCCTCGCTCCACTCCCCCGCCGAGATGCAGCTGCATTCCTTCCAGCTCAGCCCTCCTGCCAGCGCCGCCGGACAGGCACGGGAGCTTCCTCTGCAAGGGAAGCTTTCCAGCCCTCCTCTCCCCTGCCTTCGGTGCAGGAGTCAGCTCTAAGTCCCAGCAAGCTCAGGAAAGCCAGCAGGCTGCACCAGGAGAGCGGGTTATCACAGCTCTGGAAGGTGAAGTGATCCATCTCCAAGGCCATGTCCCATCCCATGGGACAACACTCATGTCCCAGCTGTCTGGAAGAGCCCAAAGGAGCCAACCCAGTGCTATAACAAAGTGCAGCTGCCCTGGCTTTAACTGAGCACCAGAATGAGCTCAGGAGCTGGAAGCTGGGGCTCTCTTAACCCTTCAAAGGTAACAGCACGAAGTACCAAGTGGCTGGAATTTCACTGCCTTGGGGCAAATGCCATACAAGGGGTTATGTCAGGACTTGAGGAATAAGCTGGCCTCTTTGAGCTTTCAGACCTAGACAGTCAGCAAGAGTGGAACAGAACAGCCCTTCCCCTGTTAGAGCCGAAATCGAGCCTTCCCATGCCTGCACAGCAGTAAAGAAACTCGCCTGTACTTTCCGAGTGGAAATTCTCCCTGTGGTTAGTGCAGACTGAGGACACAGTTTGCAAACCTGAAAAAAAAGGAAATAGAAAAATAACAGAGAAATCTGGATCCAAAACCAGCATCAGCCTGACCCGAGTGCTACAGTGCATCTGCAGAGATGGCTCATTTTGGTGCAGTTACTCACTGAGCCATGTCTTGCATCCAGAAGAGGAAAGATGGGGCAGACAAAGATTTCTGTAGAGATTTGTGCTGTCCTGTCTGTTTTCCTGGCCTTTTTGTAAGAGAAACAAACTATGGCATGAATACTGCATTAAGGTTTGTGGCCTGAATATACAAAATGCAGGTGATGGAAAAGGTGACAAGCCAGGGATCACCGTGACTACTCCAGTCACACATCTGGAGACAGCCTGGACTCAGAGCCTCACTGTTTGCAAGGTGCAGCTGCACCTGGAGCTGCTGCTACTCTAGCCAACAGTGACACTGGAAACCCATGGAATTAAATTCATCTTACAGCAGAGAATCATGGAATCACAGAAAATTCTGAGTTGGAAGGGACCCACAAGGATCACTGATTCCAACTTCTGGGCCCGCACAGGACAACCCCAAGAATTACACCACGTGCCTGAGAGTGTTGTTCAAATGCTTCTTGAAATCAGACAGGTACTCTGGCCATGTCCCTGGGGAGCCTCTTCCAGTGCCCAACACCCTCTGGATATTCAGTAATATCCAACCTAAGCCTCCCCTGGCGCAGCTTCATGTCATTCCCTCAGGCTCCATGTGTGAAGGCTGGTGTTTCACCCAGGTTCAAGTCTCATTAGCTAAAATCAGCCCTGCAAAGGAAGACTGAACCATATAACTGAGGGCTCTGACCCGTGTTCAGGTACCCAGGGGGGTGGCGTTGATGGAGCTATCATCCCCAGTGGGAATCTCACACACAGGTCTCTCTCACAGCAGTTCAAGCACACCCAGAACTGCTGCTGAGGGGGGATCTCATCATGGGTCTGCCACAGGGGAGAGGTGCCAGGATCACCTCCACCCCTCTGCCCGGCTCTGACCGGAGGAGCAGCTTCCAAACTGCCCATACCCACCGCGGAGCATCCTTTTGTCTCACAATCTCTTATCTATTTCAGAGACAGACAAAGTCAGTTAAAGCTTGCCCAGCCTCCAGTGAAGAGACAACGCCGGGAGAAACACTTCGAGGGACGCATCTCCCTGCGGCCGGCCGGGACGGAGGGCAGAGGGGAAGGAAGCAGACCCCCCTCTGCCCCCCGAAACTGTGAGAGGCGCGTCCTCTTCTTCCTCCTCCTCCTGCTCCTCCTCCTCCTGCTCCATCCCCAGCAGCGGCAGCAGCGCGGAGCGGCCGGCGGGGGGAGCGATGTGTCCGGGGATGGAGCGGGCGCTGCGGGGAGGCTCTGCCGGAGCCGGGCGGGGCGGGCAGGTTGTCCCTGGGCTGTCCGGGCACCGGGCGGGAGGAGGGACCCGCTCCCGCATCCCTCAGCCGAGGGCTCTGCCCTTCGCAGCGGAGCGGCTCAGAGCCCTGGTCCCTTTAGGGGCTACGTCCCCACCACACTTGGCTACCCCATCCCATCCCATCCCATCCCATTTGCTAAATCCGGTAGACATAAAGCAGTTGATCAAGTCTGAGGCTAAGTTTGGCCAGGGGGTCCACTCTGGACCTCATGACTCAATGGGAGGGTGTTCCTTGCCCTTTGCACTCTTATCCTTTTGTATCTCTGGCCTCCATGCAAATCCTTTTAAGACGATTCTGATGGATTGTCCTCTGCATGCTTCATCCATGCAGGCAGTGACAGAGTGGCTGTTGCCATTGAACTCTGTTAAGTTGCACTTTCACAAACTTACATTAAAACTTGCTTTTGCTGATACCTTTGTCAGCGACTCTTTAAGTGACCTAAGCCACTCATTCAGGACACCACCCCACCTCACCCAGAGGGGCCCGAGCCCCCCAGCCCTTCTGGAGCACAGACCATTTTTCACTCTAAAGGACTCATGGCTCATATGATCCCAAGCTTTGTGTTTTGCAGCTCGGTCTGTCTTTCTTAGTACCATTCCCTCTAATTTTTGAACCTACTGGCTGGTTTTAACTTGATTTGATGGGGCATAAAACCACAGCCATGGCATTCCTCCGGGTGGCCTGAGGACAGAGAGAGGATGCAGACAGATGGACAAGTACTTCACTGCACAGTGATGCTGTAGTCTAACAGGAGCTGGGCTCGGTCTGATGCTCTGGTGCCAAGGTAATTGCAGGGTAGGTAATTATTTGTGTCAGGGTTTATCCAGTTTCTGCACTGCCCATAGAGAGCTTCCATTACTTTCTATTTTATGTCCTACCACGTAAATCAGGGCCATTTCCCAAATGAGCCCATTTTTTGTCAGGCTCAGTATTATGCTCCTAATCAAAGAAACTCTGATTCTGTGACTCTTGGGAAACAACTCGCCCCAGGACACATTTTTATGTGCATTCCCTACATTTTTCTTAATTTCATATTCCTTTTGATTGCTGCTCCATTTGGACTTGAGAGACTGTGCAAGTCTCTTGTTATTTCTTGTCCAAACACCTCACAGATCACCTTTACTGCCTGGGTTTTGGAGACTCTGCTGCCGTCAGCTCCGGGGCCAAAATTCTCCATGCACAAAGCCAAGCCTGACTACAGCCTGATGGTGACTGTCTGCGGCTGCCCAGGGCAGTTGTGGCACCACAACTGTGCCCAGCAGGACAATTCCTGGTGGCTGGAGCTGTACCTAACACTCACAGGGCTTTTTGCAGCCAGGAGCAGTGTCTGTCAAACCACCACAGGACTCCTACACTGAACATCTAGTGCTGACCAGCCCTGTGATGCATTTCCTTCCCATGAAATGAGGGATCTCCTGGAAACTGGAGGCTTGCTCTCCACCAACACTAATGTCCCCAGAAGAGCTGCTTCGGCTCACAAGTGCCCGAACTGGATGCAGTCTGGAAGCTGGGTTAATATCTGGGTCAAGTATCACCACTTGTTTGCTCTGCTCCTTCTCCCTGAAGCATCTGCTATTGAGTGCAGAGATGAGTCAGGGCAGACCTCTGGTCTGACCCAGTCCTGCTGCTCTTCTGCCCTAACCACACCTGCAATCATGCCCTGTCTGCTTGGGCTTGAGCAGCACGATTCATCCTCCAGGATTCCTGTTGTTTCCTCCTGGTCACNAACTTGCTTTTGCTGATACCTTTGTCAGCGACTCTTTAAGTGACCTAAGCCACTCATTCAGGACACCACCCCACCTCACCCAGAGGGGCCCGAGCCCCCCAGCCCTTCTGGAGCACAGACCATTTTTCACTCTAAAGGACTCATGGCTCATATGATCCCAAGCTTTGTGTTTTGCAGCTCGGTCTGTCTTTCTTAGTACCATTCCCTCTAATTTTTGAACCTACTGGCTGGTTTTAACTTGATTTGATGGGGCATAAAACCACAGCCATGGCATTCCTCCGGGTGGCCTGAGGACAGAGAGAGGATGCAGACAGATGGACAAGTACTTCACTGCACAGTGATGCTGTAGTCTAACAGGAGCTGGGCTCGGTCTGATGCTCTGGTGCCAAGGTAATTGCAGGGTAGGTAATTATTTGTGTCAGGGTTTATCCAGTTTCTGCACTGCCCATAGAGAGCTTCCATTACTTTCTATTTTATGTCCTACCACGTAAATCAGGGCCATTTCCCAAATGAGCCCATTTTTTGTCAGGCTCAGTATTATGCTCCTAATCAAAGAAACTCTGATTCTGTGACTCTTGGGAAACAACTCGCCCCAGGACACATTTTTATGTGCATTCCCTACATTTTTCTTAATTTCATATTCCTTTTGATTGCTGCTCCATTTGGACTTGAGAGACTGTGCAAGTCTCTTGTTATTTCTTGTCCAAACACCTCACAGATCACCTTTACTGCCTGGGTTTTGGAGACTCTGCTGCCGTCAGCTCCGGGGCCAAAATTCTCCATGCACAAAGCCAAGCCTGACTACAGCCTGATGGTGACTGTCTGCGGCTGCCCAGGGCAGTTGTGGCACCACAACTGTGCCCAGCAGGACAATTCCTGGTGGCTGGAGCTGTACCTAACACTCACAGGGCTTTTTGCAGCCAGGAGCAGTGTCTGTCAAACCACCACAGGACTCCTACACTGAACATCTAGTGCTGACCAGCCCTGTGATGCATTTCCTTCCCATGAAATGAGGGATCTCCTGGAAACTGGAGGCTTGCTCTCCACCAACACTAATGTCCCCAGAAGAGCTGCTTCGGCTCACAAGTGCCCGAACTGGATGCAGTCTGGAAGCTGGGTTAATATCTGGGTCAAGTATCACCACTTGTTTGCTCTGCTCCTTCTCCCTGAAGCATCTGCTATTGAGTGCAGAGATGAGTCAGGGCAGACCTCTGGTCTGACCCAGTCCTGCTGCTCTTCTGCCCTAACCACACCTGCAATCATGCCCTGTCTGCTTGGGCTTGAGCAGCACGATTCATCCTCCAGGATTCCTGTTGTTTCCTCCTGGTCACGGTGTCCTTAATGAAAACCTTACCTTATCTACCATCAGATGATTCCCCCACCACTTGTGAGCCAGCTCCAGGTTTTAGCTCTGGTGCGGATTTTCATGCCCTTCAAAGAGCCGTTCCCTATTCCGAGCACTGCCCACCTGCTGTCTGTTTGGTGAGCCTTTATCCTGCTCCACAGGAATAATTTCCTTTTCCTTTACAGCTTGCTCATCCTGGAGTATTTTACTTAACATGTCTTGTTTGCATCCTTCTCCTTTGCCTGGCAGCTGGCATCAGATGAACTACCTGCGGCAGGAAGAAACATGCTGTAATAATCAGAGGGGAAATCTGGAGGGCTCCAGAGGTTTGCTCCTCTTCAGAGGCAGATGCCCATATCCCCTGCACGTTAACCATAACACAGGGCCTGTCCATACAGATGTTCTCAAGCCAGTGCTGGCAAACTTCAACCCCTGGCCATGGAAACTCATTTCCCCTGGAGATCCTGGCGTGGTGGACAGACTGGAAGGAGCATGAATTTCCCTTTCAGTATGCAAAGAGCAAAAGTGGATGGGAGGAGAAGACCATCCTCCTCTCCTTGGCTGCCTCTGCCTAAAAACTGGCAGGGATGAAAGTGCTGCACAAAGAGCTCACACCTGCAAAGCCCTGCCCGTGCTGCCCACATGGGCAGCCCTGCAGGGAGGAGAACACGGGTGGGAGCTGAGCAGCCTCTGCAGCTCTCAGCACTGCTGGGCTCAGCCCGGTGCTCTCACCCCGCTGTGTCCATCCCTTCTCCTGCCATCTCCAGATCCCAGCACCACCAGGCAGCTGCAGTGCCATGGCAGTGACCCCCTAGCAGACCAGCCCTCCTACTCTGAAGGGTTTGTCTCCCTAAGGATGCTCAACTCAGGCTTGAAAAGCCAAATGTTAGCTGAGGAGGAACTCCTGTGGAAAGGAGCTGGGCTGGGATGTCAGGGCACACCTTGCTGCTCCAGCAGCCAGCCCCCCTTCCCCAGCCCCAAGCTCGGGGCTCTGCTGAGGGCTCCCCTTTTCCTCCACGCTGGAGCCGTGGCTGGCTTCCCTGCTTCTTGCCTCCAGCCGTACCTTTAACATGTGTGGGCAAACCCAGGTTCCTGAATGCAACTCGGTTCAAGGCAAAGGTGTTGGGGCACGTTCCGTTTGGGAGAGAAGGAATGACTGAATTGCTGGGGAAAGGCCAGCCTTGGACTGCCAGAGCTGGGAGAGGCCTGGCTTCCTGATCCAGCCCTGTCTGGGAAGGCTTGTGAATGGACCCAGGGAGGAGCCAGCAAGGGATGGAATCGGCTCTGCTTGGCAGCCACAGGGACTGAGGAAACAAGATGGGGTTGAGACATGCACCCTGCTGCAAAAGGTTCCTTCTGTGAGGGTGCCAAAGGATCCGCAAAGAGAGTGAATGAACCTGTCTTGGCATCCCTGCTTCTTTGTAAATGTTTCCTCTTTCCATCCAGGTGGGAGAGCAAAAATCTTCCCCTTCCATGCAAAGAGAACCGAGACCACATGGCAGAGCCGTGCTTCACACACACATGTGCACACCCACGCACAAACAGGGGTTATTGGGTTATCTGACAAGTTCCTACTTCTTCTTCCATGTTCTGTTCCCTCTCTTGCTTCTCCCTGGGCTCAGCTCACCCTTGCACAGCTCCTTCCTTCCCAATGGGTTACACCAGAGTAAAGCTCAGTCCAGGTGGTTCTGACTCTTCCCAGCCCCACAGAGAACAGGGGTGAGGCTTGTTAACCCAGGAGACAACTCTGTGGGTGCCTCTGTATGGGAGCCATCTGTTCAAACCCTGCTACCAGCCAAACCCCATGACCCCAACCCTCTCCCTGCCTCCGTCCCATCCTGCCAAGCCAGCTCCTCGGGGACACAGATGCTCCCAAAGTGGTCCCCACACATGACTGGAGAGCTTCTCTGAGCTACTCTGAGTACCCCAGGACCCCTCTGTCCTGCCCGCTTTCCAGCCTGCCTTCTCCAGAACCCACCAGACTTCCCAGGAAATGCTGGAAGGGATTTTCTGCCTCTCTGTGCTGGGGTTTCCGGGAGCCAGAGAAACCTCCCACATATCTCCAGATCTAAATCACCAGAGACGTGCCACAGCCAGCAGCCAGCCCAGCGCTACCCCCATCTCTCTGGAGTGAAGTCAACCTTCCCCCAGAGCTAAACAGGAGGCTCTGCTCCCCACCTCCTTGGCAAGCCCATTGCTCACCCACAGGGGAATATCAGCCTTCATTCTCCTGGCCCCATCAGTCCCTCCTTCCCCTCTCAGCCCCAGGTGCTGGGAAAGAGCAGGCACTGATCTCTCAGCACGTTTTCCTACCACGACCCTGCCTGTGACCTCTGCCTAGAGAGCTGCAGAGGAGCGAAGTTGAAAAACATAAGCACAAACTGAAAAGTCTCAGCTTTCCAGCTGAGTTGATTCATATGCAGGCACCCTAGGAATGGGATTAGCTGCGGGATTCAGCTCTTATCTGAGTACTTTTAGTTTGACCCTGACCTGCTGAAGAAGTGATGGTTGGATTTCTTGTAGATTATTTAGGGTATCAGAAGTAGCCTGGCAACAACCTTTTTCTTCCTTGCAGAACTCAGAATTAAGCCATGTGCTGCTTTGGGAGTGGTGAAACGATGATCACACAGGTGATAATTGAAAAAAATACACCCAAAGCCTCCACCAACTTCTACTCATTTCCAGTTTTGCTCATTTCCAGTGCCTCCCATTTGTCCTGACTCTGAGGATGACAAGCGTGATTCCAGCACTGGGAGGCATTGATTGACCAAGTTCTTCATCCTTTTATTTACTTTCTCATCCACCCACACGTGGCCAGGCTTCGATTCTCTGAAGAATCAGCCCCTCGGCGTTCTCTGAGACTCATCCACAGCAACAATCAGCACAGATGCCCTCAGCAGGGCTGAACTGTTTGTGGGAGGGAGTGCTGATTTTTTGGTGGGAATCCAATGCATGATCTCATCCTAGAAAAGAAGCCAGAAATCACCATCTCCACCGGGCAAGTCACGGTGTTCAACTGCACAGACCACCCCATGCTCTCTGCAGATGGTCTGTCGTGCCTCTCCACCCCTCAGTCCCACCGACACCTCCACCTCCACATTCTTCAGCTTTGATTCCTTGGCAGGAATAGTCAGGGCTGCTGTCATGGCTGTGACGGCTATCAGAGCCACTCTGCCACCAAATACCAACTGGACATCAGGCAAGCTGGCCAAAAAGTAGAAGAAAACAAGTTCAGTGTCAGAGTAGCAAAACAAACCCAAAGAAGGTGGCAGAAGCAAGCAGTCTGTCTGGTAAGGGCTGGGCTGGCACATGTGGTGTGGTGGATGCTGCTGGGCCAGAGGCAGATTGTGTATCCCTGCAGCAGTCCCATCCCTGCACTGTCCCTTCCCTGTTTCCCTGCCCTCGTGCTGGCAGGGAAGCCTGGCCATCGTCCACAGAGCTGGAGGCTGTTCTGCACTCCAGGTGTTGTCCCAGTGATGCCTTAAGAACCTAGAAATGAAACAACACACTTTCAAGATAATATTAGTATAGGAGGTAATGTAAAGGTTGGGTTTTATTGGAGGCCTCCAGGGGCAGATGTGGAAAAATATCCACAAAATGCCCACCACCCCACGGGGTGAATACAGTGTTATAAGTTTAGCAAATTAACATAATTGGCAAAAATCACCAATTAGAGACATGAGAGGTGAGGTCATTCCCCCCCAGTCCAAGCCCCTTCTAAATCCTCCCCCCTCAGATGGGACTAAATTTTGTTGATGAAAATGTGTCTCAAAGAGCTGGTTTTTGGCCTTGGTTCCCAGCAAGATTGGGTCTTTAGAACGTGTTTTGTCTTTCTGCCTAGGAAAATACTGAAGCTAAGCTACAATAATAGACTAGAGAGCTACGAATATATGTGTAAAGAACGCAGAGAAAATATAAAAGGAGAAGGCAAAAATCAGTGCGGCACCACCAGTCACCCCTTCTTTCCTCTGTTGTGGCACTTCCTTAGCAGGCCCAGGCAGCAGCACATCAATGGCACCACGCTGGGGCACCATGATTCTGCTGAACTCTTCAAGATGTCCCTTCTCAGCCCCGAGGAAGGAGGCCAGCAATGCAACGACTGATCAGCACCATTCACTGCTTTCATTTGTCACCTGAGCCCCCTCCTGCCTCTAAGCCCTTTCCTGTCTGCCTCCCAGCTGTGTTTTCCAAAAAGGGGCTACAGGTTCTGTGTTTGAAACTTAGGAGCCATGCAGTTCCTCTGAGGGTCACTCAGCCTCTGCCCATCACGCTGCAGCCACAGCTCTGCTTTAGACCGAGCCCTCAAGCTTTGGCTTGCTGACACAGCCTGCTCAGCTCCTGGAAGCAATGAGAGGGAGCACCCTGCCAAGGTCATGGGGAGGGCAGGGAAGAGATGTGGTCTGTGCATGTCCACAGACACCCATTGCAATGTTCCCACTGCCAGCGGGTCAGAGGCTCAGACTGGATGGGAAGAGATCCCTCCTCAAGGTCCCTTCCTGACCTGCAGCAGGGATGCTCCGTGGTGGAGTGGAGCCCTCCTGGCCCACCTGCCTCTCTCACATGTCCATCCCCTTAGAGAGATCTCGTCTTTGCTCTCTGTACCCCTGTGACATCTTTCATCCCCTCCTCTGTGTGTCTCCATACAGTCCTCCAGACCTGGCTCTTCCTCCCAGACTCCGCCACATTCACCACCTTAATTCTGCATTCCGGTGCCTCTTGCCACAGCCACCTATTTCACACATCTCATCAAATTATTTCTGCTCTCTTTCTGTCACTTACCAGCACATCCCTCACCGGCTCCATTTCCCTCCCCAGCTCCCCAAAAACCACCTCCACTCCCCTTCCCTCTGCTCCCGTGTACTTTCTGCCCACCTCCACCCACAGCTTCCACAGCACTGCCTACCTCACACATGGCTTTCCCTGCCCACCCTCAGCCCTCCCATCTTCAAACTCTTTAGGAGGGCATGGAGCCACCGGAAAAGGTTCTGCCCTTTTGGAGGGAAATCAGCCTGACCCAGATCCCTTTCCACGAGTGTAAGAGCCAGCCAGAGGGAGAGGTACTTTGGATGGATGCCTCCCTTTGGTGGGAGGAATTGGGGTCCACAGGCAACGGGTTTTGGTTTCCTGGGCTGGAAAGTCCTGTGGGACCTCCTACCCCTCCCTGCCTATCAGCCACTCTTTCCAGATAGCCCAGGGTACCCTCTGCTGAATGTGGTGCAGCTCCTTCTCTTTGTTTCTTTTCCAAACCTTTGCAGTACCTTTGTTCCCTGCAGATTTCAAATTGCTGAAAGATTTATAAGACCGCAGTAAATCACAAGATGCAACACCCAAACAGGGGCTTTAATTATCATCACAAAGGTATTAAACATACATCCAAAAAGAGAGAGGGACTGCTCATCTCTCCGTGGGTATAATTCCCTGTTGATGTGTTTGGGTACATCTCTTCCTCCCACCCTGCATATTTGTATACCAGTGCATGAATTCATCTTTGAAGGCTTTACAGGAATGTGTAATCTCTGCCTTTTATGTGCTTCCATATCTTTTCTCATCTCGATTAGCAGGCCTCCCCTTCAGTCATGTTCATGTTATGCCATGAAAGGCATCTGTGCACATACATGGAGAGGAGCATAAACTGGTGTTTACTACCTCCAGATGTATTTCCACATAAATATATTCTGCATCAATGGCTGCTTTTGCACCTTACAGAGATGTTTTGACACGTGTGTGCTATGTGTTTATTCTGTGTCCCTACAACCACTCATTTCTGTACATGCACAACTTTGGCATGGTTTTCTCCCCTGCTGGTGTCATATCCTTGGATCAGCACCATTCCCTACCAACCTGCCCCAGTGTCTGCATCCCGGCTGCCCAGCAGAAGAGAAAGCAGAGATGTGAAGAAGACCTGGTGTATTTTCCAGGTCACTTGTTTTATTTACAACACCTACCTTAGGTTAGCCTAAGATGCCCAGCCAGCTTTGAAGACAATCCCTTGATCCTAAAAACACCCAAATGTCTGTGTTCTTTCCTTTGGAATTAACTCTGCCTTCAGAGCTGGCTCTCATCAAAGGCCCTGGCAGAGAACAGTTTCCCCCACCTCCAGTTTACTGTCTCCTGACCCCCACACAGGTCCACATGTCTCTTTAAGAATAAAAGCACACTCAGGAAGGGTGACTCCTCTGTGTAACACCACAACCTGCGGTCACTTTGCCTTTACCCTCTGTTTATGAAGTCCATACATGCACAAATCCACCACAGAAAAAGACTTTGGCCAGGTACATCCATGTGAGGAGTCCCCAGGGTATTTGTCCATCTGGCACGCCCATGCCTGCTGAAAACCCATGCTCCCACTGCCTTGCTGCTCCATTCCTGTATAAACAAGAGTAAGCTGTGTCCATGCTGTTGCTGTTTCCACGTTCCCTACAGCCATTCTGCCCTCTGGTAATTTTGGACAGAAGCACTTTGGAAATTATAAACCACAGGGTAATATAGAGGGCCCTTTCAGTGCTGCTGGCAGCCAGGCTTTCTGTTCCCCATCCTTAGTGATTTCAGGTATGAAGAGGAAGGAGATAAATCAGAGATACCAAAACTCGTGAGGATCCACATGCTCTCCTGTTCTGCCAGAAAACAAAGAGCAGAAGAATGTCAAATCCTGCAGCCAGGAAGCAAATGTGCTGTGCACTGTGGGGCTCACGTCCATGCACACACTCTGCTGGACACCCTGGGCCACATTTGGAGCCAGCCTGGCCAGCAGGCACACCAGCTGCCACAGGAAGCCTCCCGGCCTGCCCTGCTCTCCAGGAGCGCCGCAAGCTTTGGCTCAAGGCACGTGTTTTGTGAACTAGGACCTGCCCCTCGCTTTACACCAGCCTTGGCACTTATGCTGATGGATGTCCTGCTTCCCAGGACTCACAGCCAGGGTCACGGTGCATGCCCAGCACAGCCACCGAGCACCTGCTTCACCCCTGAAACTGCATCTCCCCAGAGGAGAGCGTAGCCCAGGTAGTTTCTGTTCACCTTAAACCCCTTGGATTTGGTGGTTTGAAGCCACCCTGAATCACGGCCCTCAGGGGTTCAGTCAGAACAAGTGGTCAGCTGATGGCCCTTCCCCTCCCCTGAGGATTCAGTCACAACCACTGATACCTGACAGGTCCTTGGTGCAGGAGCTGCAAAGGCTGATTTGATCTGCCCTGGGATGGGCTCCTGAGGGCACAGAGAAAACTGTGCATAGCCAGGGGCTTTGGCTCTCCCCCTTCCACCTCTGCATGCCCCAGGCTTCCCTGTACCCAGCCCAGGGAGCTTCCACAGGTGCCCACAGAGTCCAACTCCACTGCATTTCCCTGTGCTGCTCTGCCCTTTCCTGTCTGCTGCAGAGGTACGTTCCCTCCTAATCCCTTTATAATTTCTCCCATTAACACAACATGCTGCTTTTGCAGAAGGAAATCCTTTCCAAGTGCCTAACAAAGCAATGCCCCATAATTTTCTATTCATTTGAGAATCCTGCATGTTGCTGAAATACCCCGAGCTGTGCTAAGGACTGGCAGGGAGCGCATGGTAGTGTCTAAAGCAGAATTTCCTCTAAAACCAGCTTAGGGAGCATTAACAGCATATTAATAGCAATCTGGGCCTGGCTAAGGATCAGCCAGTGCTGAGCCACTCCTGAACACCTCACGCTGCCACGATCCCCAGCAGCAGCAGCAGCGAGCAGAAGAGCTGAAGTGCATTGACATGCAGGGGTGTGTTCCCAGCCCGGGCTCCTCGCGCCCTGGGGCTGCAAGCATGAAGTTCTCCAGACTTAAAACTGGGTGAAACATTTGGCCCCAAGCTTATCTGAGAGCAGATGTGTGTCTGGAGTGGCTCTGTGCAAGAGCCACAGCTCCTGTGCCTTTGCCCAGCTTCGAACAACGTCAAATGAAGGGACAAGGGGTGGCAGACGGGCAGAGAGAGAAGCATCTCAACCAGTTGTGTGTATTTAGTGACAACACAGCAAAAGAGAGGGAGCAGGATCTGTCCTCTGAGCCCAGAACAAGACATTGAGCAGCACATTGTGCCCCTCATCGTGCTCCTACAGCGCTGTTCAAGCCGACCTCAGCCAAGCAGAGCCCCAGCTGAGGCTCTGGGACACCTGAAGAATTACCCCTCCCTGCTTGTGCAACACTGGTGTGATTTGCATAACAGCAAACTATTGCCCAACAATCACATTTAGGCTGCTCACAGTCATCCTTTGCACACATGCACCAAGCCGTGTCAATATTGGCCAATATTTATTAGATCTCAACCATCCATCTGCCTGCCTACATCTCTGCAACATTTGTGCTGAAGCTCACCAGAAGGTTGGGCTTCCCATGAGCAGTCAAGGAACTGGTTATTTCTCAATTCCTGCTCTCCTGGTGCTTCAAATTCCTTATTTCAGGGGCTTTACCTCTCTGATTCGATACCGGGGATCTTCAAGCCGTTCACCTGCAGATTATTTATTTTGCATTAAATAAAACCCTAACAGCAAGAAAATGCAACTGAAGTGAGATGCTCTGCAGATACCAGGGAGAGCCCCTCAGAAGGCAGAACGACCCCAGTGGTCAGCTCAGCCACCTGAGGCACAGACACCCCCTCCAGAGCCTGGTGTGTGAACCCTTAGGTGAATTCCCTAAGAATTCTCTAAGAGAAGCCACCTAATACCTGATGACCTCTCCTAAAACTCAGTGTCAGATCTCCATCCTCAGCCCCAAGGGGCAGCGATAGCACACAACATTCCCTTTTCAGTGAAGCACTGGGCTCCATGGAGCTAAAACCTCCCTACAGAACGATGCAGAGAAGGTGTGCACCAGAGCCTGGAGAGGTGGGGATGCTGAATGGGAAGATGATTTATACCAACATACCAGCCTAGGCTTTAAACCTCAGCCTGGGGTGCTCTGGTGCCCTGGCAGACGGTCCCTTTGCTGCCCAGTGCCCTCCACAGAGCCCATTTGCTGTTATTTATCCAAGCACAAGTCAGCCAGGCACAACCCTCATTGTGAGAGGAGGGACACAGGTTTTACAGCAGAGCTTCCTTCAGGCAGCTCGATGGATGGCCGGGAAATAAAACCCAGCGAGAGCTTCACTCTGGGTGGCACCCACCGGAGATAATTGCTGCTGGATACTTGCCTGGGGCTAGGGAGAAGTTCCTACATCAGCACAGCAGAGCTGCTCCCCAGGTACCCCTGCTCCTTCACCTCCACATCTTTCCCTTCCAACCTGCACCGAGGGAAATTCAGCCACGAGGTGAGATTGCTGTGAGAGGGTCCAGCAGCACGGACCCTCAGTGAGATGGGCTAAACCGCAGTGCCAGCAGCAGGAGCCCACCTCCCACTCCCCCTGCCTGTGGCTCCTGCCTTTTCCCGCTCCCCCCGGACGAGTTCTGGTTTGTTCTGAGGTTTGCTTCTTGCTCGCCTTGTTTATATGAACGATAATTTTGGATGTGGTAATGGCAGAACTGTAGCAACATGCCTCCTCCCACCCCCCTTCCTCCATCGGCAGTGTGGGGCACCAAGCTGCACGCTGCTGCAGCCCAGGCATTTTGGGGCCTGGGAAGGACCAAGCTCCTCACCCCTCACCTCCCAGCCTCCTGCTCACTTCCTCTTCTAACCCCAGGTCCCGTTAACATCCATCAGACCCATCCTGGCAGTGCTGTGGTGTGTCCTTGGGAAGCCTCCCCACAGGCTGCCATGCTCCCACCACCCTCACTGCAGTAGCAGGGGTGGAACCAGCTCTGGATTTCACCTGATTTATTCCATATGCCTTCTATGGGCCTGTCCCACACAAGTCTAATAAATCATGAACCAGATCCTCTCAGAATAATATTAATGGCCGTGTTTATAGTCAGCAGTTTGCAGGAAATTCCCTCCCCACACCTATCACTGTCAGGCTTATCACTGAACTTTCAGGGGCTGCAATTTTATTCTTGATTCCCGTGCCAGGAATGCATGAGCTGCAGGTCCCTCGCCTTGCCCCAGAGATGTGTATCTGAGACTCATCCCCTGCAGTTATTGATTGTGTGAGTTACCACAGCACCCAGCAGCCCTTGTCCCGGGATGCCTCAGCACCAGCTGCGTGCACGTGCGTGTGTCTGGCAGCAGCAACAGCACCAAGAAGGTGCCTGAAGGACCAGGGTGAGGTTCCCTTCTGCCCAAGACCAGGAGGGAATGACCCCATTGCTTGGTATCCAATAAGGGATGCATGGATGGGTGGGATAAGCCAAGATGCATCTTGAGAATGAAGGCAATGAGCAGAGTCTGATGTGATGCAGGGTGGGGAGATACAGGTGAGTGCATCCATGCTGTCCTCCAGGGACCTGTTTCCAGATCAGACACAGCTTTGCTGCTGTCCAGATCACTCCTTGGGTAGACTGAACAGAGCCAGCAGCAAGGCCCAACAATCCTGGCCAATATTCTCACCAGAAAACTTGAGCCAGAGTCACAGCCAAGCTCAGAGCAGCTCCACAGAGGGGAACCCCAGGCAGCATGTCTGCAGTCCCCAACACCTGGTCCTGCCCTTTCTGAGTGCAGCAGGCTTTTCAATGGCTGGCCATTGGGTTGCTCTGACCTGTTAGGGACACGTTTTTCCAAATCCCATCTAAACAGATGCTCACCAGACTTATCCATCACATCAGCTTTTCGGGGAGCCCAAAGCAGCCTTACCCTCAGCTCCTAACTCCCTTCTGCTGGGACCTGGTAGTGCAAAGAGGATTTTGCTCCAAGTGACTAATGCTCATCATGCTACAGAGTGCACCAAAAGCAGACAGGTCAAAGAGGAAGAGTCACCAACTGGCTTTCTTTTAAAACTGGTGTCATTGCCACAAGTTGTTGTTATTGTAGTAGTTCTTAAATTAGATACTCTTAACTGCTCTGGGCCAGTGGACAGCAAATACAGACCACAGCAAATGAAACAGCACAACAGAAAGAGCACAAGGAGAGTTTGCTCCATCCACACAAAATGCCACCCACTGCCTGTGGGAGATGACAGCTGGGCAGGCAGGATGGCCCCGTACCAGCTTCCCCACTTGGAAAATCCCCAGCTCCAGCGAGAGAGAGGCTGTGGGAATTGGCAGAGAGATCAGCCCAGCCTCAGCTCAATGCGTGACACGGTGACGTCCCCTCTGCGGTGGCCGTGTCCCAGCTTGCCTGAAGCACCAGCGGAGGATGAGCCACCGGGCTGGAGACAAGCTGCAGCCCATGCAGCCAGCACAGGGCAGGCTGGGCTGCTCTCTGCTCGGGGGTGACAGCCACCAGAGTGCCCTGCAAGGCTGTACAAGAGCAGCCAAGCGCTCCATCCCCACTTGATTCTTCTCCCTCTGCACCCCAAAACCTGCATGTTGCATTGCAAAGCAGCCCCAGTCCCAAGTGCAGCAGGCAGGCTGCCCTGCCAGTGGGTCCCCAGCCACATTCCCCCTCTCCTCTCCTCTCCTCCCATTCCCCTTCCTGCTCGCAGCAGGCAGGGCTGGGTAAGCCACTCCTGGGTGATTCACTCCCCAGCAGGCAGAAATGCTTTCTTGGATACACACAGCTGGGCACAGGGAAGAGGCGCAAGGCCTCTGATCCCAGCTGAATCACTGCGCCCCAATGAGCTCCTGCATGCAGGGACAGGGCTCCCGCTGAGGTCGTGGCCAGGTGAGTATTGCAACAGAACAACGTGACTCACCGGCAGAGAAAAATGCCATTTGGGGTAGGAGTGGGGAACGGGGGAGGAGAGCAGCCTGCCGGGGCACAAACCGGGGGCGGAAGGCATGGAAACACCCAGGTCTGTCTCGAGGCGAGGAGGAGAACAAACTTGTGCAGAGCAGTGAGAGGGCTCAGGGAATGGGGTGGGGTGAGCGAGCCCACCCTGAGAGCCACGGGTTCCTCATCCATGGCTTCTGCATCCCAGCCCTGTCTGAGCTCAACTGGAAAAGATCCTCAACCAGCCACGGTGCTGGGAGTTTTCCTCTTTTTGTTTCAGGACGGGATCTAGCCACATAAGTCCCCACGTGAACGGGATGGTCACTAAGGTTTGGGCTGGATGGTGCCAGGTGCACCTTGCTGAGCTCTGCTGTGAAGCCAGACTCTCAAGCCAGACAGTGACACTGCCAGGCTCCGGGAAAACCAACCCATGGGACATTGTCCCCCTCCTGCCCTCCCCAGTCCCTGGGGCAGCAAGACCTGCATCTGTGCCCCAGCAGTGAGCCAATGTCCCCAGCACCCAGAGGCCTCCACGGGCACTGCTTTGGGTAATTCCAGTGGCATGCCCTGCACCTGCCCTACAGGGTAACAGGCTTTTTCCCACACCCTTGTTTTCTTGCCTGTCCCTGAAGGCAAGGCAGCCTTGATCAGCATTTCCATGTTGTGTTGAAACAAGACACAACCTCCCTCGAGTCAACTGTCCTAACAGCCTTGCCAGGGGCAGCAGGAAAATGGGCAGAGATTCCCGGCAAGGTAACAAGACTTCCCTAATTCCTGCTAGGAAATGCGTGTCCCTAGTCCAGGGCACAGCCTCAGCCCTACTTCCAAGGGAAGGGTGTTGGCTGAGAGCAGCAGTGCTGAGTTGACAGGTCATGATGGAAAGCTGCATCCTCCTGCATCCCTCTGAGCCAGCTGGATTTCCTCCTGGGGACTGCAGAGGAAGGGAAACAGGGCACCATGAACCACCCACACGCAGACCAGCAGAGGGGTTCCCCTGTCTCCCTCTAGTGACTACAGTCCTTGGAGGATTTCAGGTTAATTCAGCTGGATCATGAGCTCAAGCTGCTGCCCCTCTGGTTCATGGAGCCCTGGGATCTATTGTCCCAGAGGGCAGAGCCACAGCATCCCCAGAGCAGTGTCCCCAGAGAGGTGGCAGTGTTTATGTGTATGACAACAGCGTGTCAGAGCAGGGGTACAGAGCCAGAGCCCTGTTGTGCAACATGCTGTTCAAGTGGAGAACAACAAAAAAAAGTAACATCTACCTATATAAATAAACCAGGCACATCTCCATTGGGAATTTCTAAAAAAAAAAAAAAAATCATCACCCTTTGGGATGCAAAGCAGCTAGGCCTGGAGAGCAGCTAAGAATTGTTATTAAATAAATTAATTAGCTCAGCAGAGCCCGCCAGGTACTGAACACTTTCCACTTCCAAGCAGGTAAATGAGTCCGTGGGAACAGAGGCTGCTCCACACCTGCCAGGCAGCGCAAGCTGCATTTTAATGTTAATGCAATTTCTGCAGCTCTGCCCCTGGAAGTGGCACGCCGGGTGCTGTGTGTCCCCCAGGAGGGACCAAAGAGCCCCCCACATGTCAGGGACCACAGCCACCTTCCTGTGTGCCCCGATGCAGACGGGGTTTGTGCAAAGGGATGCCTGTGCTCGGCATAGCCCGGAGCCCTCCCTGCCGGGAAGCAGCAGGTCTGGAGCCAGGGCTGTGGGGGGGAGGCACCGAGCAGGGCTGGGGGGCCGAGGAGGGCTGAGCATCACCTCGGAGAGCACAGCCCCACGCTTTGCATCGCCAAGTGCTGCTGCAGGCGGGCAGGACGCCTTTGATCCCCTCGCCAGCCCTATCTCGCTGCCTTTACACACCTTTCAGCACCCTGGGGTCTGGCAGGAGCAGGCTGAGTAAACTCCTCTCCCGCGCTCATTGCAGCCCACAGCGGCAGGCACGAGCCGGGCTGGCAGCGCGCGGGGCAGGGGACAGGGCAGCACTGCCCTCCCTGCCAGGGCCGGAGCCGTGAGCTGCCCTTCGGTCCCTGTCAGCAGGAGGGGACCCAGGGCCACGCTGGGCTCAGAGCGTGCTGAGAGGAGGCAAAGAAAAACAGGAGCTGGGGAGGAAAGGTGGAGGTGGTAAGCAGGAACTCTCCTTCCCTCCATCCTCCCTCCAGGGCAGGTCCAGCTGCAGTGACCCTTCCTGCACCTCCCGCTCCAAATGTTCTGCATCAAAAGGTGAACAAATCCCTGCCCTGCACCAGCTTTGCTAAAACTGAGAATTTCAAGGGGACAGTAGAAAACACCAGCAGTGCTCAAGCCTCCCTTCCAGGGAAGTGGGGAGGCAGATCTCTGCTATAAGAGGAAGTTCACAATTACAGCACAAGTTGTTACTGGAAAACAAAATTCCCTGGCATGTTGCAAACAAAATCTGAATTCCCCACTCTGGGGTACAAGACAGCCCACAACCTTCATTCCAGGGCCCATTTGAAAGATAAAATGATATTATATTTGTGATGGCGGAGACAGATAAAAGCTGGTAGGGGAAAAACTCTGGGAGGGCATTTCAAACAATGACTATTCCATCCAAAACAGCACAAGATTCACCTGCAAAAAGAAGCCCACAGTGCAGAAAACTCCTGAAATTAAATCTCTGTGCACACCCTCCCCTGTAATCTGAGCAGCACTATTGCAAACAGCTCTAGAGAGCAGGAGCGTGCTGCCTCTTCCTCTCCTTGGGGAAAGAGGGTTATTAAAGTCACTGAGAATCTTTGAACAGCCCTTATTTTTCACCATGGGCGACAGCAGCTGTGTCCAGGCCATACCAGAGTGTCCAGCTGCTGCAGCACACTAAGCTTGGGGTCTGTGCTTTGATTCCAGGTTTGAGGTACCAAGAGTGACCCACAAACAAGCAGTCAGTGCTCTGCCCACCCAGCAATGGATGCCCATTTGGGCTGATTCCTTAAGGGACCCCGATCCCCACCCTGGATCAACCCTCAGCATTCCCCATGGGGGCTGTCCTAAGAACAGAGCAAAAACCCAACCTTCCAAGCGCTCCTGCCTGCCCATCCAGATGTGCCTGCCCGTACAGATGTGTCTGCCCATACAGATGTGCCTCCCCATATAAGCATATCACCTGCCCTTTCCTCCCAGCCTCCTCCAGAGCCACAACAAGAAGCTCCCCAAGGGGCTGCAGAAGCATCTCATGTCACCCCACTGTTGAGCAATCCACAGATTTGCCACGACTTGGGCAGGATTAGGCAGAGCTGCTGCCAGGCTGAGCTGCCCACGTAGGACAGATTATTCCTGCCAGGAGCCAAGACTCTGAAAAGGGACATTGTTTCAAGGATGATTTGCTGTTTCCCCCTCACACACACACAAATCTGTAGCTCCAATCTGGCTTTTTTGCAAGGCACCTGCTACCACCTGTGGTCAGCAATGAGATCAGAGGGGGATGAGCAAAGGAAGGAGGGAGCGAAAGCCGGGCTGGTCAGACAAACCCGGGATGCCCTGCAGAGGGGCTGAGCTCTGTCTGGGTGCTCAGCCTCGCCCAAGCCCAGCTGCTCCAGCTGCTGCACACTGATCTGAGGGCACCCCAGAGCAGAAGATGCTCTGCTCCCCTCTCAGGCCAAACCCTGGCTTCCCTCCCAACAGCCCCCGCTGTGCCCAGGAGCCATGTGTCCTGTCCTTGCTGCAGGGAACAGGTTGCAGTACCTCACTCCCCTCCTCGGCCCATCTTGGCTCGGGGCGTGCTGGCAGCTGGGAAGAGGCAGTGTGGGAGCAGTGACCTCAGGCCCTGCAGGAGCTCGGCTGGGAAGGCAACGCACGCTGTCCTGGCCTCCCCACGCAACCAAACCCGTGCCGAGCCACACGGACCAGGGCACAGGGCAACCTCCACCGCAGCTGCTCGGGGATGTGGGAACTGATTTCAGGGGCCCTACAGCAGCAAACCCACATCCCCAAACACATTCCCTCTGCTAAGCCACCAGCCTTCCCCAGAGAAGGCAGTAGCTCAAAGCTGGCCTCACAGACGGGCTGCAGAGCTCCATTCCTATTTTTCTCTGCCCTGTGAGATCCCCTGCACCCCCTGCCCACAGCAGCACTTCCCTCCACTCCTCAGCACAGCTAGTCCCCCTGAGGTGGGCTTACTCTTGTCCTTCCCCTGCTCCAAAGCCAGCACTCCAGCCTGGCTTTGATCACACCAATCTGAGAAGTGATGGACAAATCTCTTCTCCTTCCCTTAACCTTAACTTTAATCTTAACCTCCAGCCAGCTGCTCCCCTCCCCTTTATCAGGCAGCAAATTCCCCACCTGCACCTTTTCCCTGTATCCTTTCTCTGCCAGCATAGTCCCTGCCCAGATGTGATGCAGGCAGACCCACATCAACCTGACCTCCAAACTTCAGCAACTCAAATTAAAATGGGCCTGAGAGATAAACCAGCCTCCCAGGTTTACTTCTAAGCTTAGTACAAATGAATAGAGAGGACATTTTGCAAAAGTCAACATTGCTCTGTTATTAAAACAAAAAAAGAAACCCCTGGATTATGGGATGGCTCAGTACCAGGTTTGGTCAATGGGTCAGAAGCATCTGTCAAACGTGCAGCCAAAGAGGTTGGAGAGTGCCTTGAGGTCTCTGCAAAGCTCCTGCAAAGGACTTGGTGGGAGGATTTGCATCTGCTGAGCAAAGAACAGTGCCTGGGGCTCTGCCCCCAAGACCCACTGGTCCCAGTGGTCGGGGTTGCTCAAGCTCCAGGGCTCTGCTCTGCTGGGAACGGGGCAGGAGCGCCGGGCGGAGGAGTCACGTTCGCACCCTGGCTCCCTCCAAAACACTCACGGATGGTTTGGAGCAGGATGCCAGAACCACCCATCATCATACTTCACTTTTTTCCTTTAGTCTTTGCCTTAATCCTTTAATGAATTAAGTGGAGCAATTAAGCAGGATTTTTATTTCTTTTTAAAGTGAACATGCATGAAAACAGAGATGGGTATTTTTGCCGTTTGAATGCTTAATATGATAATTAATGCAAAGCCCCTCAGCTTTAGGGATTCTCCACACCTCTCACCCAACCCTTTTTCTGTTTATCTTTCTGGCAGACTGCCTCTCATTCTAATGAAGGTTGCCCCTTCCTCTTGCTCACACTATGCCTGAACTGCACAGATCAGGGGAGGAGGGAAGGGTGGATACTCAGAGCTGCTTCAGAGCAAAAGCCCCAGCCCAGCATCAGTGGTGGAGAGCGCTGCCATAGCAGAAAATGGAGAAACCTCCTTTCTGGGGAAACATCCCCTCAGAGGGGACCAGCTTTGCTATCCAGCAATGTGTCCAGCCTTCCCCTCAAGCAGCTGAGCTGAACCCTCATGCCCAGCTCACTGGTGAAGGGTTTGCTGGACAGGGTGATGAGGGAAGTGCCTTCTCCAGCCCTGACAAAACTGAGGGTTTGGCTCTGCAAAGGAGGCTGGACAGGCTCACCTTCCAAAGCAGCCTTTCCATACCCTCTATCTTCTGGCCCCACCAAACCTTCCAGTCCTCAGGTCCCTGCTCCCTTCCTCTGCTCCCCCTCATCCATCTACTCCCTGTTTGGCTTAAAATACTTGCAAGCATGGCTGAACATGTCCATGCCTCAGTTTCCCCACCAGTGAAAAGGAGATTAACAGATGCCCTTGCTTCCCTGGAAGGATGCAGGCACTGGGAGACAACAGACATTTGGGGGATGCTGTGGGCCCAGGTCAACACCGCGGGGGCTCTGCCACCCCTGTTCTCAGCACAAGTTTTTTACCAAGAAGACTGTCAGCCCTACAGACATCCTTATCCCCTGTCCCAGGAATGAAGGGAAGGAGCCTGGGACTGATACAGATCAGAGCAGCACAACTCCAAAGGTAAATTTCTCAGATATTTCTCCAAATGGTTGGACAAAGTGCTGCAAGGATGGGCAAAGCCTTGCTGTAGCTCCATGAGGTGTTACCAAACATGGCTCACTTGAAAGCAGGCAGTGGGCCACCAGTGAATCCCAAACAGACTGTCCCAACTGGGCTGGATGGCATCCCTCAGCACTAGGATTTGCTGTTTGGGCTGGGGAAATGCCTCTGCAACCTGCATTTATTTCATTTTTCACTCTTTTTCCTTTCAATTTATTTTTAACTTCTTCCTTTTTTCATCAAAACACATTTCCTGACACAAAAAGGTCCTGGTAAACGTTCTCTGACTCACTGAACTGCCCAAACAGATCTCCTGCCTCCACAGGAACTGGACCATCCTGTTTGTGGGTACAACAGCCACCCCCAGCCGTGTGCCGAGGGCTGAGAAAAGCTGTTCCCATTGTGAAACACTCCCTGCCAGATGTGGGCAAGCCCTCCCTCACATCTGGAGAGCAGTCAGACATTCTGGTTTTCTCTCTCAGTTGTTTGTTTCCTTGTCCTGAGCAGGACAGGCCTTGGAGATGAGGCTCTTTGCCTCTTTCTGCAGAGCAGTCCACCAGCTTTTTTTTCCTGTAGGACTGTGTTTTTGCAAACCCAGAAGGAAGACAAGAATACCCCCTGAAAAGTAGCTTCAGTATTGGGAGAGAAGTTTGTCTCCTCTCCTTTGCTAGCCTGTGAGGAATCAGTGGGAGTTTAGACAGTGGATTTTTTCAGTAGTATAAATTCGTGGAGGTTTGGGCTGCTGGTACTGTGTCCCTTGGTGGCCACTGCCCTTTACAACACGCCTGAGACCCAACCTTTTTCCACCCCAAGGCACAGAGGGCTGCAGAGGTTGCAAAGCCTGTGGTGATCATGACCAAACACAGCAGTCAATAAAGCTGATGACCTTTGCTTGGTTGTCCAGCCAGCCAAGGGAAACACTTTTCCCCTTGGGCTGCTGTACAAGATGCTTCAGAAATTAGGGAAATTGCTCCCGTAACGTCCCTGGGAAATCTCAGGGACACACCATCCATCAATATTTTGCAGTCTGAAGACAGTAGCAACATCTCCTGCTACGCTGGTACAAGCCCAGACACCGTGCTCTGGCTTCCTGTAAACAAAAGCTGTTTAGCTCTAAATTCTTCGTTTGGCTCAGGCTCCCCTGGTTCAGTGAGGATGGTATCGAGATAATCATCGCATGGATTGTATTCCTGGTACAAGGCTCCGTTGCACAATGGCGCCTCTTTATAATGCCCTTGGAGCAAGGAACTTCCAGGTTGGTTTCTCTGCCAGGCAAGACTGGGTGTCAGGTCTAAGCACCAAGGCAAAGGAGAAGTAGAGAGCAAGGATCCAAGAGGGGAGCATGGAAGCCTGGGACTGAGGGTTAACAGATTAACAGAAAAACATTTACGGACTGCAATGCAAAGGAGAGAGGACAAAGGATCTGGGCTGGAGTAGAACAGAATTTTTTTCCCAAAGCAAGACAAAGCAGGAGAGGAGTGGTCTTTCCTAGGGAAAAGAGTTAGTGGTCCAGGATTTTTCAGGCCAGACCAGAACAAACACGAATTTTTTCCCTACTTCAAAATTAACCTCACTTTGAAAGAGTTTCTGCTCGAGCCAGGCAAACCGGAGACATCTGAGTGAAGCAAGAGTGCGGGCAGACCCTGCTCTGCCTGTGCCTGATCTCCCAGTGCCTGTGCAATCCCCAGCACACGATCCAGTGCACTGGACTAAAAGTTAAACATCCAGTCCAAGCTGGTTGTGTGGCACCAGTGAGGGGAGAGAGTCATCTTCTGGGAACGGCTCATTCTCCCTGGACAGACACTTGAACTATGGAGCTGTAATTTAACCTCTCATCCTGGCTCTGCCCTTCAGATAAATTAACTCACTGTCCTCTTTCCCCACCTCTTAGTAGAGACCCAAGCAACTCTCATGTTGTCCCCTCCTCTATTCTTCACTGCCACCCCCACCAGTCTCTTCCACAAACACCAAGATAAAGTTTGGTTTCTCAGCCAGGGTAGTGGAAAAGCACATCTGAGTTAATCCACCCATCACAGCCCCAGCTCCTTTGTGAGAAACTGGGCCAGGAGGAGGCACTTCCTGAGTCCCTGCCTTGGCCAGAAGCCACCACGCCTTGCAGTGCATGGTGGGGAGAAGGGGGTCCAGTGCCGTAACTTCAGAAAGACTTACAGTGGCCTGGGACATTCCTGATGGACAAAAGCATCACCCAGCGAAGCCCTGTGAAGGGGACCAGCTCCTTAACTATTCACACCAGGAGGATTAAGGAGTCTATGATACACAAGGCATCTGGGAACGGCCAGCAATACTGAGAGGGAAACTTCCTGCCAGACCTGGAAGTGAGAGGCTGTTCCCTGGGCACGCCAGCAAGGAATTCACCTCGTCCCCTACCACCCACTCAAGTCTGGTGGGCACTTTTGCTTGAGATCATTTCCCCAAGCCTCGCTGGGACGTGGTGGCTCCTCTTCCCACGGTGTCCTGCCGAGGACCGCAGTGACACACCGCTCCGGAGTCAGCGCCGGTGGCACAGCCAGCGATGAGATCAGCCATCCATGAGATCAGCCATCCGGCACGCGGCGCGGGACGAGTGGCTTGGGATGAGCTCATGCCTGCTCTGCACGGACGGATGGAGGGGGAGGAGGAGACACGCTGACTCGCTAGCACAGCCCATGACGAGGGCCTGGACCAGCCCACTGTCCTCCCAGGAAAACGCGCAGCTCCAGCCCCCAGCGGGGCTCTACTCGGCATGGATGATGGCAGTGGGGCCATGGCACACCTTGGGACTCTGCCAGTGGGTCTTCACTGCCTTCCCCGCGACACCGAACCTTCTCCTGGGGTCTTGCGCAGCATCTCGCCCCATCCCATCAGGGTCCCATCTGTCTGTAGAGCAATGACATCCCCTCTGCGGGCTGGCATCCCAGCCTTCTGTTGCTCTGAGCTTCTGACTCTGTCCTGGTGCCAGATGGCTTCGGAGGCAGATGACTTCATCTCTTTTAAAGGGGCAAGGGATCTGTGAGCAGCGCCCTGTAGGAATCGGTGTGCATCATGCTTGGTGGGAAGCCAACATGGGGAGCATGCCACAGCAGTCCTTGTGATCCCACACAGCGCCCAGAGAGACTTGGACCCCAGTCCAACACTGCCAACAACCTCATGTCCTTCACTCTTCGCCATGTGTCATGTTTGAGCTGTCCCACACAAAAGACTTGTGGAGTGGGGGACCCGACTCCAGCATGAGCTCCATGGTGGTGCCCTCCTGAGTGTCTAAGGGCAGGGACTACCCAGCATTCAGCCTAACAAGCCAAAGATGTCTTAATAGAGCCTGCACTGAATGCAGGGGAGTGGTCTGCAATGCACCAGCCTCTATTCCCAAAACTAAGTATGATGGGTGGCCTTAGTCAAATTCACTCATCCTTGGACTCCTCTTGGACTTCAGGCCAGGACAACCTGGAGCTCAAAGGAAATCCCAGTTCAAATTTGTACTGGGTACAAAGGGTGAGTCTCAGAATGAGAATTAGGTGTGCTCACAGAGATATGATTCAAGGTTTTTGATTACCACTCGGAGGGTCTGCTGCAAAGGGAGAGATGGATCCAGCCTGTGCCCCTTGGGAGATTCCAAGCAACCCAAATGCCCCTCTCAAGACAGCACCCCCTCATTCCCCCACAGATTCTGCCTGTCTGGGAGCTGCAGGGTGGTTTGCAGGTCTATAGGAACAATCCTGAGTCATTGGAGCCGCTTCATCAGCGCTGGTCAAGGAGGCTGCAGTCAAACAGAGCTCAGGGAGCCGGTCCCTGCACAGGACTGGATCCTCCCCGCCCCCAGCACAGGCTCCCGCTTGCTGGGGAAAGCGCTGCCGCCGTTCCAGGCAGATAATCGCCCCTTCCCTGGCAAGTCCCTGCACGCTGCCGTGCAAACAGACCCACAGAGCACGGCAGCATGGCAGCAGATGCCGGGGCTGAAGGGCCAGATGCACAGACGGACTCTATTCTCTGCAAAGGGGAAACAAAAGTTGTTTGTCCCTGAGGGAGGTAACTCACAGATCCCAGCACACCTCTGAGCGGACACTTGGTCTAGGTTTGGAGGGGGACTGACGTATCAAGCAAGGCACTGTGGGAGAGCAGTGGGAGCTGGGATCGCTGAGGAAATGCCCACCAGGAGTCTGGCTGCCCACCCTCACCAACAGAGCTGGAGCATTCCAGTCCCCAGCTCGCCCAGACCCTCAGGAGCGATGATCAAGGGGTTCACACCATCATGGCTGTTTCTGAGGGTAGGAGGGTCTGGAGAAACAATCCAATGCCACATCTCAACAGCACTGCCCTGACCTCCAAGTCCATGGAGGCAACACTCCAGTGGGGCCAGTTGCAAGTGCTGGCCAGGAAAGGCACATGTTTAGAGGATGAGCTGGAAGATGGGCCTGCAGGCATGTCTTCAGGAGACAGGCAGGGCTGGTCTCCAGGGCAGTGAGTACAGCCATTGGCAGGGAGGCCCCTGTAAGTGTTTCTTGTTGGTCCAGAGAGGCCCGTGTGATTTCCCTACCCCAGCCTGAACACGCTGCCTCGCTGCAAAGCTCTGCATGCAGGTAACCCACAGCAGAACGTCTTGGCTTTATCACATGGAGATCTTGGGTGGAACCAGGAAGTGAAATCTCTCCCCATGATTAGGGAGAAAGAAGCACCCTTGCCAGCCAAGTGATGGAGCCCTGACATTCCCCACACCGTGGAAAAGGTCCCATTACTTCTGACAGGTGAGATCCTGACAGCAGGACATGGAGGCATGAAATGTTGACAGCAGCTTATGGAGCTTTGTTGGCTTGTTTGACCAACTGTCTGAGTGGTGTGAAGGACAAAGCCAGGCACCATGCACAGCTCCATCTTCTTTCTTTCCTCCTGGCACAGTTCCCCCAGCCAGGCCAACCCTCTCTGCCTGCAACCACAGGTAATTCTGCAACCCACCCCTTTCTGCAGGAGCTGCTCCTTGGGATAAACACAACACTTTTCTTCCCTACCTAGCCTGACTTCAAGTTGAGCAGGAGAGCTGAGGAGGCAGAGCCAGAAAGTTTTCACCAGTCCCAGGCTCTCACCCACCACTGGTACAGAATCAACAGCTGGACCTCAGGAAAAGTTCTCCTGAGCTTCTTGTACTTCCCGGATCACCGGGATAGTAACCAATCCAAATGTGCTCTAAGAGATCACGTTTGTCTTTGTGTGGAAGGCAGAAGTCCATCTTAGTATCCTAGCTAACGATAATATGAGGATTTGAGGGGTTCCATAGCTAGATTGCTGCTCACCCTAATGCCCTGATTCAACTAGGAAAGGTAATGTTTGTTATTAAACCATCTGGCACATTTGTCGGAGTAGGTCGGCTTTTGGACCATCAAGCCCTCCTTCAGTCATGTCCCTCATGTTCTGCTGCTCCATAGCCAAGGAGCAAAGTTTTCTCTGAGAGCTAAGTCCCCTGCAACCAAGAACAGTACCGTGCTCTGCCACCTCTGTGGGAAGGAACACCCAGTGCCACCAACCTGCTGGCAACGAGGCAGAGCTGTCAGTGGCTTTTGCACTCACTGGGTATCGTACATATTCTGTAAGGGGATCAGGTAATAACCAGCTTACACCCAACATTTCTGCAGGGCCTGCCTGATACATGGCTATTCCATGAGCACCACCTTCCTCAAAGAGCATTTCATCAGCAGAGCAAAGAAAAGGGATGAAAGAGGGCCCTTGTCACCACCTGGGAGAGCAAGGAGACAGTGCAGACAGGAGAGCTGGCTTGTGGGTGGCATTGCTGAGATCAGCACTGCTGGCCTTGCTAGCTGAGGGTTCACACCTTGCTACACAAGATGAGACCAAGTCCCCACTGGTCCAGACGCAGGCAAAAGGAACAAGGCACCCGTCCAGTCGTGAAAGGCTCCAAACGCAGAGAAATGCTGGTTCTTGCAGCAATCAGCTGATGCCCTGAAGCCAGAGGTTTGCTCACTTGCACCTTGGTATGTCTAAATATAATACAAGCATTGTTCTGAGCCCTGCGTCAGCCCCGCTGAAATCCAGCCACCAGTACCTGATTTTCTCGCCTTCCTCAGCTGCCAGACGTGAGACATGCAGCTGTGTGAAGGAACTTTTCCTTTCCTTCCTCCCAAATGCGCCTCCCATTGCCATCACTGACTGATCACCTGGCCTCCTTTCATGAGATGTCCTAAAGAGGAGCTAATTTGCACGTTCAAGGTACTATCACTTCTACTGTCACTTTTATAATCCTCAAAACTTCACTACAAGTTCCCCTAGAAATCATCTGAACAAACCAGCTGGAAAAATGGACAAGCTGCTCATGTAAATTCAACTGGATTTTTGCCTTCTTCCCATTCAGTTCAAACTGTTTCTGAAAGGCCATGACAAGCTTGAAATCAAAGTCACTTTCCAAGAGGAGTTAAGATGCTGTGAGCAGAGCACCCAGCATGAACATTTGTAGTATAAAATCCTGCAGAGATTTCCCAAGCCAGCAGTGTCCCACAGTGACCCCAGGGAGATTGCTCAGTCTCACCATGCCGTGCACATTTCCTCTCTCATTCCTGGTACAAACTGCTCCCTAGATTTAATCTAAACTCCTGACCAATTTGATTCCATCAAAACTGCATTTTCTGCTGAATTTACCATATTGCTCTCACTCACCTCCACCCACAACTCCAAATAGCCCGATATACCATGGGTCAAATTCTTCACATCTTTTTGGACTTGCACCATGGAATCACATGGATTTTCCAATGGATTGGTGTCGCGTGATTTAAACTAGTTTGAGACAAGTTCCAGTCGAGGCCATACGTGTGGCCAGAGGATCAATAACCAGCTGTCCTGGGGGGCTTGCTGGTGACCGGTAAGGTGCAAGTTTGCACCAACCACTCCTCCTCAAATGGGATCTTAATAGACCCTGTCTCTCTCCTCCACTCATTCTTGTGCTCAGTGCCATCATTGTACATGGAGCCTCACAAGGAGCAGCCAAGCACCCATTTGGACAGTTTGGAGTCAAAATTGTCCAGTTTCCATATCCTTTTTGTTTTCCTAAAACCAGACAGAAAGCTTTCTGGTAGCTTCGTCTGCAAAAATGCACCAGAAGCGGAGGAAACTTCACCTAGAGCTGAACATTCATTTCCCATGTTGAGAACTACCCCTGCATCTGTTCAAACCTCACTGCAATCTAAAGGGGGAATGTTAGTACTTACTGGGGTTTGGGGTGGAAAGGAGGAGAGGAGGCAGAAGGGGACTGGGACAAAGAGGACTGAAGAAGGGTCCATGTCCCTTCACCTTGGTCCAGCCCTGAACAACTGCCCCAGAGTCAGGATGCTCTACTTGTACAACGAAAATCCCACAAAGCTCCTGCACGGTGTCTGGTCTCCCCACGCTGCCATCTCTCCTCGCTGCCTCCCTCTCTTCCCTCTGCCTCCTGCCTTTTCAGGACAGGACCACCTTTTCATCCTCTCCCTGCCTGTGCAGCACGGAGCACCCTGGGGCTTTCTGGCGGCAGCCGAGGTTTCTGGGGGCTCCCCCAACACAAACAACAACAACAACCACCACCTTCAAAGTGCCTCTCGCATGCAGCTGCTCTGAGGGCAGATTCAGGTTTCCCCCACCCCCTTCTCCCCATCCCTCCTTACAACACCCACCTGGCAGATAGTTAAAAACAATCTTTGAGATTTTCAGGTGTGTTGGAGGGATTTACCTGACATATTCCACCAGCCCACCACCCCCCCCCACCCTTCCAGTTGAGGTCCTGGATTTCACGGCAATGCTAGTTAATCTAACAGTAAAAAGCGCTGCAATTATTTGGCTCTAAGGCTTGGGTGCTTGCCCAGCTCTGACACACGCACGCATACACACACACACAACTTCACTTCTGCAGCGAAGGGAGCGGGCGATGCCTCTCCTCCTCCTCCTCCTCCAGCCCGTCACGGAAGGGCTGGCGCTCCTGCGAGCGAGTTCCACCCCTCGCAACTTTCTCCCTCGCTGCTCCCGACCGCTGCCGCCGAAGTTTCAGCCGGCAAAACCCCTTCTTGCAGGAATTTCTCGGAGCCCTCTCCTCTGATCTGCAAGCACCATGGACCCCCGGCAGCCAGCGAGGTGCTGCTGCGGGAGAGGATTTTCAGCGGAGGGAGCCGAGAGGCAGTAAACTTCAGGAGAGGTCTCTCTCCTGTTGCAACAGGTAAGGCACGCTGCTCGCCGGTGTGGGGAGTTGAAATGACTCAGGGAGCAGTCTGTGCGGCATGGATGGAGGAGGGCATGGAGGATGCAGAGATTTAGGCGTGAAACTGCTTTTGCACGTGAGTAACTTTTGCTGGAAGCAGCTTTCTCCTACAGAGAGAGCTTTGGGATGCAGAGCTCTTCATCTCTTCCTCCCTTCTGGTGGCCCTAGCATGGGGCTTATGGAAGGAGGCAGGAAAAGCTTCATTCGTGTTTGCATCTGCTCTTAGCTGGGAAGCTTCAGCAGGCTGCAGCCAGTGCGAGCAGGTGGGCTCCAGGTATCAAAGGCAAAAGCGACGCTGCAGAGCAAGGCAGGTGTGGAGGGACTGAGCAGAGAAGCACTCCAGGTGTCTGAACGGGGCAGGATTTCTGCAGGGAGCGAGTTGTGCTGGAGTAAATGGATGAGCTGGGGCAGGAGGAGTGATGGCGTCTGGCTGTAGGCTCAGCTCTTGGCCATGTCCAGCCCCACTAACCGGGGTGAGGTGGAACCACTCCAAACTCTGTCCCCACATGCCCCATTAAGCCACTTCCACTGTCACCTCGAACTGGGCTGTGCCTTGGGGATCCCTGAGTGCCGTCACAGCGCTGGTGTTTCCCAGCCCAGCTTCCCTGTGCACTCAGAGCTCCTCACCTCCCCTGTCCCCTTCCACGATGGGCAGCAGAGCCGGGGAGCCGAAGCCAGAGCCACCTTTTGCATCTCTGCACCTTTGTTCACTGTCAGGTACCTTGTGACAAGATGAAATCCCAGAGCAAGCCCAGCCCCACTTCAGGGCGTGCAGGAATTATTTCCTATGTACATGTGCAGCACTGATAAAAGAGGTGGAAATACGGGGAGGGAGACCTGGGCACTCGGAGCCAACGGCGCCCTTCCAAACTGCAGTTATCAGCTAATCAGCCTCCCGGGGAGCTGAAGGCGGGCTCTGTAGAGCACAGCACTCCAGAGGGGCAAAGATCAGCGGTCACGCGACTGGGGTTGCTTCAGAGAAAACCCTTTAAAAATGCTGTATAATGCTCCTGTGCATCTGTGGCTGCGGAGGGCCGAGAGTTTCCAGGATGTGTGGAAATCCAGGCTGCGTGGTGGTACGAGCTGGGCAGGCTCCGCTGGGCAGGCAGGGCTGTGGCCCGCGGGCTCCTGCTTCGCCCGGGGTGCCCTGGATCCCGGCAGGAGGACATGGAATACTCGGTGCCCCCTATTCCGGCACTCAGAGGGGCAAAGAGCAGGCAGGGGATGTGTAGGGAGCTGCTGTGGCTCTCCAGGCTGTCGGCTAGAGAGACCTGGGAGGTTATCGGAGCTTCGGGACGGAAAGCAAACAGTCTGTACTGGGCTCCTGAGGAAGGCTGGGCTGTCTCGGTATTCGGGACAGCAAAGTCTCCAGGCTTGGTATCGTGTACCTTTATCATCTCCTAATATGCAGCACACCTCACCTTATCGGGAATGGTTCAGGGACATCCGCCTGTCTGCTAAGGGGCTGGGGTTCCTGCAGGTCTGGGCAGGGGAGAGGTCTCTAACCCAGCCAGGGGATTCGGTCTCTGCTTCTGCCCATCTGCCTGTTGTGCTCCGGCGTGCTCTGTAACGTTCCCAAAATGAGCCCAGCCGCCCTGCCTGCGGAGGGGAGAGCACAGCAGGACCTGCTCTTCTCCCGAGCCTTTCCCTTAGCTACAGCTCGCACCATGGATGCATTTCAAACCCTCATGTTCTCAAGTCGATGCATCTCCCAACCCTGCAAACAAACAAGCATCATTCATGTACGAAGGGAGAGTTCAAAGGAGGCACGACACCTGGAATCAAACATCTGTTAGGAACTGATGCATTTTGCATCCTGCTCTCCCGCCAACTGCTCCAAGGCAAGTCCTACAGGATCGTTCCAGCTACCTCCATGCTACAGCAATGGCATTCCCTGCTCCCTGCGCCTCGCTTGGTTTCTTGCCACGCGTGGAGCATGCAAGTGCAGCTGCACCTCGAGCACTTAGCAGTGGGCTTCCTCCTGTATCATGGACAAACTTAATAGGTTTAAATACCCCTAAGCCCTTTTAAATTTTTCAGACTGGGTTGGCAGCATGGATGCTGTATTGTCTATTAACAAGCTGATTTGCTGAGCAAGCAATTTTTCCTCTAACCACACTTTTTCCTTGGCAATGAGGCAGGTACTGCTTTATTACCAAAGAAACTTTCTTCCCTAATTCTTGGAAGTAGGAGCTCCAAGGAGGGGCAGGCTGCAAGGGCTGCTAGGAAGGCTTGTAGCTCAGAAATGGACAAGCAACAGGATTGAAACAAACCAAAGGAAATAGTTTCTTTTTCTATACAGAGGGCATAATTAAATGTGGAACAAATTGCCACAGGATATTGCACACACTAAAAGTTGTATTTGGCTTCAAAGAAGGTTTTGATCCATTTGGGATGGATGGCTCCAGTGAAGGTTTTTAAATGCAGCCCAAGATCAGCCATGTGCGTGCACTGAAGCTGAAAACTGGGAGAAGGAGCAAGGTACCCGTGCCTTCTTTCTTATGCTCCTCCACTAAGCCATCAAAACTGGCCATTTTGAGAGAGAATAGAGAGGTAGCCAAGCAGGGCTATTTCGATGCTCTTACTCTGTGGGACTATTTTTGAGTGGCTGGGTTGTACGTTGGATAGATGCTGTGACTCAGGCAGCCTGGGAGACGCTGGTAATGCCATGAATAGATACTCCATATGGCTCAGGTTGACAGGGACACTCTGTGCCCAGCCTGGTTGTCACAGGTGCTCCAGGCAGTGTCCATGCACCACTCCTGGCTCCACAGAGGTGCTGCAATGGCAGGAGATTTCAGAAATGTGCTTCCAGCAGAGTCTGGAGCAGGAGAGAGTGACCTGTACTGCAGCATAATGAGAGCTGACAAGGACACACGTGTGGCAATGAGACCAGCCTGGGCAAACGCGTCTGTCCCGGGGCTTAATCTTTTCTCCGGTGAAAGCCTGAGCTCCCCAGGGCACGGGCTGACCTTGCAGCAGCTTGTGCAGCACTATGGACACAGCACAGGAGGTGGGTGGCTTTGGTTAGGTCTGGGAGCTGGAGGTTTTCTATCAGCTTGCAGGTATCCCTTTGCATTCAATAAGTGTCTGCTGCAGGGAATTTTTGTGGCGCGGCTACTGGCGTCCTGGCCAGCCATCTTTTTAGGAGGGAGGATCATGCCCTGATTGTCTCATTCATTTTCTGTCCTCTGTGTCCTTACGCTGCCTCCAAGTACAGGAAAGGGACGGGAAGGAGCAGTGCAAGGCAGACAGATGGCAACGGAGTGAGAGAGGCTGCAGGCAGAGCAGAAAGCTGCTCTCCGTGCTCACCTTTGGGCACCAGAAGGGAAAGCCCAGCAGGGTGCTGGGCAGGGGAAGGAGAAGATCGTCAGATCAGTGCAGGGACAGGTCTGCGGGTGAATGAGAATTGCCGGGTAGGAGGGAAAAGGTGAGGGAGGAGCGCGGTGGGCAGGGCTGTGCTGCAGGGCAGACAGAAGCCAAGCAGTCCCTGTCCTGCTGAGCGCTGGGGCTCCTCACCTGCATCCAGCAGGGCACGAGGTCCCTCACGCAGCTCTTCATGCCAAGATGCTCTTGGGCTCCTTCCCAAAGAATTTTAGCGATTGTAGGATAGCATGTATGTTCCCCACAAGGAATCACAGAAAGGGCGCTGGAGGACTAGCAGCACTTTGGTGATGAGGGCAGTGGCCTCATTACCAACACCCAGGCTGAGTTAAGGTGAGCATGAGGACTCACAGCGTCAGAGCCCCTTCAAGACTGGGCAGAGCTGCTACTCTCACCAGGCTGGGGTGGACTGAGCCCTGTTTGGATTTACAGCTCTGGTGGGTCAGATGGGAGTTGTGTGTTGGGACCTCAGCTCTCCCAGCTCTGCAGCACCTAAGTAAACAGCTGTTCTGCGAGCAGCAGAATTCATGAAGCTTGGTTGCCTGCGGCGCTCCCTCTTGTGTGGATTCTCTGATGTCTAATAATCGGGTTGGGCTCACATTAGAGCTTTTTCTTCCAGCTGGGAGTCCTAATTTGGATTTCTCTCCTCTCTCCTGCTGCTTTTCACAAGCTTGTGCAAAGTTAAGTCCTTTCAAGTCTTTACCTATCTGGTTAAATTCGTCTGAAGCTGGCCAGTGGATCTGAAAGGTAGCAGGATTGACAGTGTGGTCCCACACACCAGCTTCCCTCAGCAGTCTGCAGACAGGGGAATGGTTACCAATGTAAGATAACTTGCATCCCATGCATGAGGAAAAAAAGCTCAGTATGAGTTCTGGCAGGAGAAAGCAATCAGAGAAGAGCCCAGTACCCATGTGGGCTCTCACAGCTAGTTTGGAGGGACTGAGGTATGTGGTCCTTGGTGCTAAAAACCTCCATGGCAGCTGAATTACGGGGTGAGTGGTGCACAGTCCCAGCAGCAGCAGAGTTGGGGCACACTCATGTGAGATCCTGGCACGCTCCACCTGGCTCTTGTGCCAACACGTTTGGGCTGCTGCACTCTGGGGCCCAACCCCAAGGCCCCTCACACCCTGCCTGGTGAGCAGCTCCCACCAAGACCCTTTCCTACCAACACTGCCCTTTCTCCAGCCCCCAGGGCTGTTTCTTGTGCCAGGCGCCCCATTCCCATGAGAGCCACCACTGGGATGTGCTGTCTCCTCCCTGTCTCCTGGCTGTCAATAGCTGCTGTCCTTGTCCACCCCTCAACATTTCCCTGGTTACCTGTGCAGTGGCAGCTTTTGGGTCATAAGCAGGATTTTCCCCCTGGCTCCCATAACTGGGGAGAGCAGGGAAAAGGGGTTAGGAATAATGCATAAGGATGCTTCCCTCTTGGCACAAGCAAGTCCACCTCCCTGATGTCACACTTTCCCTGGGATAGGAGCCAGCAGCAAGGCAGTTGGCACTGCAAGGTTCCCTCACCCCCCAGATCCTACTGAGGGCTCTGGAGCTGTTTGATTAATTCTTGCCCTAGAATGATGTTGCAGTGCCAAGACATAGAGAGATCACTGACCCTCACACCTCTATGGAGAGTTCAAGTCTGTTCAGGTTCTCCTGTGCCTTACAGAGAGCTTACAACAATGGCACCTCAGCTAGGTGACATATCCGGCCAGGCCTAGGTGTTGGCAGCAGTACAAAATCCAGCTCTCCCTGGGTTCCTAACAGAGCAGTGGGCAGAAATGCACATTGCAGGTGGAAAGGTGGCAAGAGAAAACCTTTGGCTTCACATACCAGGTGATGCTCTTGGACAGAGGATGGCTTGGAGGCAAAGACACACAGTACCTGCTTGCTCCAGGGCAGTCCGAGCTGCATCAGGGCACAGCCAAAGCCCCAAGGGTGGGGGAATGGGTGAGATGTCCAAGGGGGAAGGGGGTGAGTGGCTGGCTGGAGGAAGCCACAGTAAGATGTCATGGAGCAAGGTGCCTTTAGAGCCAGTCTGGCTCTGAGCATCCAACCTGTGAAATCTGGCACAGTGACAAAGGTGGCAAAAGCATCCAGCTGTAAGGAGGAAGGAAGAGTTGGACATCAGAGTTAACCAAATGCTTCCCAGCTACCCTTCCCATGTGGAAGGCCATCCAGCCATCTCCTGTCCTTCTCAACTGATCCATGTCTTGCACCACTCAAGGGACAGCATCCCACCCTGTCCCCACTGTCAGCCCTGAGGGGTGGTCCTGGCAGGACCCCTGGCAGGACTCCTTTATTATGCCCTGGCCATGGCAGACCAGGCCTGGGGAAGGCAGAGCTGCCCTGAAATGAAGCATTTTTACCAAGCCCTGCAGCAATACAGAGAAAAAGGTTATCTCTGCCAGATCTCCCAGCCTGGGCCCAGACTGCCCCACACAACTCAGTATCTCACAGGCTTCCCCCAAACTCCTTCAAGGGAGTCTCTGTTCCACCAACACCCCATAGAGGCTGTCTGTCCAACCTCCCTGGGGTACCCAAAACCCCCAGGGTTAAAGCTCCTGCCTGGTTCAGCTGGCAGATGGTGGAAGGAACATCTGTAGTGCTTTAGGACTGTATTCTGCTCAGGGACATGTGTGTGACCCCCTGCCATGCTGAGCAGGCTGAGGAAAGGGTCACTGCTCCGCATACCAACGTGAGACTCATTAATCCCACGGCTTTCCATGGCCCTGCAGCTGAGGAGCCCTCGGTGCAGCCCACCCCAGCAGTACACAGCCACTTTACCCCCAGGAGCGGAGCTGAACTGTGACGTGGTTATGGCACAGGTCTGGCACTGCCACTCACTGTCGTGGCAGGAGCAGCATTTCGTGGGACACTCCGAGCAAGGGCAGCCCTTGGCTGTAAAAGGCACGTGCACCGGGTTCTACATGAGCAGCCGCCTCGCTCCAGGCTGTCCAGCAACCTGGAAACCATTTCCAAAACTCTATCCAAGCCACTCAGGGATTGGAAAGTCGAGATGGGGAAGGAACAGCCCGACTGTGCCTGGATGGAATCTGCAAGTCCAGCAAAAAGCTGCACCCACACTGACACAGCCCCCAAGCAGGCTGGTGCAAGCAGTTCTGCAAACATCAGCCCTAAGAAACCATCCACAGGCGCTGGAAAACCCCGAGATACATTGAAGAAGGAAACACCATAACTTCAGGGGCTCTTTTCATTAGTTTTCTGGCTTTGTGTAGTACCTCCAGGATGTGTTTCTTCTGCTTCGCTGCAAACCAAGCAGACTGCACAACCAAATGCAGGAGCGGGATCTCCAAGGATGGGATGGGTTTGTTTGTTCTTTTTCAAAGTCCAAGAAAACAGTTTGGAAAATACCCATCTCCACAGAGAATTCAAATCCCGCAGGGCTGACTGTGAGCAACCATCAGGGAACTCCCCAAATGGAAAAGCATCCAATTCCCACCAAAATCACTGTGGCAGAGGAGAGGGCAAACATTAACCCAGCAGCACAATCCCCCTGCAGGGTGTACAGGGGCTATTTCAGCACTAGGAAGGAAAACATCTCACACATGGCTCAACACAGCATCCATTTAACTCTGTGGCTTTGCAATGCTGAAAGCCCAGGGACTGCTTTCTGGTTGATCCTATTTGGCAGGCAGCTGTAAGGATATTGCCCCATCTCTTGCTGAACCCCTTCTGCTCCGCCAAGCCAGCAGAAGACAGTGTCCCATCTCATATTACCTTTCCCAAAACCTTGTACCCACCATCTTACAGGATGTACTCCCTTTGCTTTCTGTCTCTATTTCACAATGATCATTGAATTCTTCGTTAAACTGATAACTTGAACAGCCAATCTCGTCTCCCATCTTTCCCTGAACTCCCTGTTCTTGCAGCCTCTGACAAAGAAGTTGATGTGTTTGGAGGTGATTTGGCTTGGTCCCTGTCCTGGGGAAGAGGCTGTTTCTTGTACTGAAGAAAAAAAGGAGAGAAAATGGAGGGAGGTGAGGGAAGAAAGCAAGAGAGGAAGAAAGAGAACTTGGGATACATGCTGGCAAAAGAGAAGTAAGGGAACAGTTGTCCCTATTTTCTGATGAAAATGATGATTTTTCTTTAATCTTCTGATCTCAAAACCTTGGGCCAAGCCCCTACCACAGCTCATGAGGGGAATGCTGCTCTGGGTGCACTCAGCACTCACTTTGTTTTGTGTTTTGGGTTTTTATTGCTTTTAAATGCTCCTCTTGAAGGGAATCAAAAGGTGGGGCTGGGGCCACACCTGCTTCCTGGCAGGCTGCAGCACTTTTCTGCGATATGGCCAACAAACACAGCAGCCCACACGCTGCAGGAGACCCCTAAGAGGGCCCCCAGAAAACCCCCTGGCCATGCCCCAGCCACTCACTCCACCTGGCCAGAATAGCCTTGTCCTGCACCAGTCCCCCTAAATCACCCATCTCCGTGGCCTCCCCACACACACACTTTGAATCTCGGCACTGTGTTTGTTCCCTCCTTTCAAGCCAACAGATTTGGGCATGTCTTTGACAGAGGTTCACAATTTGGATGTTAAATTTAGACGCGCGCTCAGGCTCTGATTAGAGATACACCGACTGTTTACTCGCTTTGCGGGGAGTTTGCATCTACAGGGCTGAGGGCGAAGCCCCCCGAGGCTCTCTGATCCTTGCCTGGTGATTAGGAAAGGAGGCTGAATCACCACATAAATCATGCCCTGGTATTTCCCTCAGTCGGGAGCGTGCCCTACCTTCCACACTCCATCCCACCGATGGGCTTCCTCCAGCACTTCTACCTCCCCACGTGCAACCAGCTCCAGAAGGCCATGAAAGAGAGAAGTGGAGCAGTCTCAGGAGTAGAAATAAATGATCCCATGGAATGGAATCCCAGAGGCAGGTGAGGGTGTTCAAGTGTTAAATGCTTGCAGCTGATGTGGGAGCCCTGAAGTGGGTATGGCCCTTGCCACAGGTCCCCATGGATCATGCCCTCATTACTGTCAGCACAAGGACATGGGGTAGGGCATCTCAGAAAAGCAGGAAGAATGGTTCTCTTAATCTGCATGAAAAATCTGTTTGATTTCACCCAGTTTCAACTCGGAGATCCTTGAATTCCATGGCAAGGACCCCTGAGCTCGGCAGCGCTGCCCCTCCTTGGTAGCCATCTACATTTGGGAATAAGGGCCCATAAATTGTTTTTTTGCTGGTTTTGTGCTATGCACAGCTTGCAACCCACAGAACAAAAGTCATAGAAACCCGCCTCATTTCTGCTGGTTCATTGCTGTCGCCTTCCAGGGTCAGTCCCAACAGGATTTTCCCTGGAGCTGAGCCAAGGGAGCAGTTACCCAGATTTCCCCTCTGTTCAGAGTACTGTCCCCCGTTTTTCTGTTAAGTTTCACCACAGCCTTTGGAAATGTCCCAGTCCCACTTCTGGGTAGTTTTGCATTGTGACTGTGGCATAAATGATTCCAGAAGCAGGAGGCAGAGCAGGGACAGCACAGTCATCTCCTGGGAGATCTATTACACTTCAAATTGCACTAAAACCATGCTGGAGAAAGAGGAACAAGACCTTCAGAGCATGATTGCTTCCCAGTGCAGCCTACTAAAGGAGAAACTCCAGGTTGCAGGTAGTAGGTGATGATTTCCAGGCCCAGAGTGGGACGTTGCTATCAGGGGACACAACAGAGACTCTCTGTGATATTGTTCGAGCTTTGAGCATGGTCCTGACACGGACAGAAACTCTTAGACTTGAAAAGTTGATGGTGATGCCTCCTAGACAATTCTCCCTAAGTTTTGATTGTGTTTTTCAAAGTTTCAGATCATTTCCAGAGGAAATGAGGCTTCTGCCTCATGCCTCAGATGCGTAGTCACTCTCCATCCCTCATAATAACTGCTGAAGCCATTGATTGCTTTCAGTCCAGCTTGTAATTGAGAGCAAAGCTCTAAGAAATATTGAGGTCACAACAGGTTTTGCAAAATAATTATCTGGACAGAGGAGTAAAACCCTGCTAATACGGAGGAAAAAAACAGCAATGTAGGTGAAGCCCGTCTTAGATGTCAGGAAATACACAGGGAAGAGTGAGGTTAAGTACATTCCAGGAGAGATTCAGACGAAAGCTTGCATCTTGTTAAATGCCAGAAACCCACTCCTTGCTCAAGGTTATCCTCCCATATTGAATTGCTGGTGCCCAGGAAGGCATGTGCTCTGGCTCCTGCTTTTCTTGTGGTTGTGGAGTTCATAACGTCTCTGCCTTGTGGGTTCTCTGATGTCTTATGAGAGATGAGTTCACATTGCCATTTCAGTACAATTCAATTAAAAAGTCAATTAGCCCAGATACAAAGCGATCGCCTTCATTAAGTCTGCTGTTTGTGGAACAGCTCTGGTTTTGTTGCTGGCTTGTTCTGCTGCCTTACTGCACTCTGGATTGTGCGGATCGCCCCGCTCCCAGTGCTCGCGGACACGCGCGCGCAGCCTGCGAACGTCTTCTCTCCAAGTTCAGCAGTTGAAAATGTTGGAAGGGAGTAGCTCTAGGCAAGTCCCTACATGCTGCACAGCTCTGAAGCACTGTTAAGTAACAAGCAACAAGCATAGCTTTTAAGAACATGGTTTTCAACTTCTCAGAAGGAGCCACATGCCTTTCTGGGTCACCCATCCCTGCCCTCCAAGATTTTCTTTAATTTGCGCATTTGGGACTATGTTGTGTTTCCTAGAAGTGAAATGATGGCATGAAAAAATGAGTCTGAATTTTGTCAAAACTGAATTGTGTTGATTTCTCTCCAACTTCTGGTAGTTTGACTTCGGCTTCAAACCATTTGTTTGAAAAAGGAAAGACCACAGAGAGATTTTTGGATGGTTGGCATCTATTTACCAAGGGGAAAAGGATTTAAAGCAAATATGAAACTTACAGCTTTGTATTTATCAGTAATTAGATATTTCAGAGAATATGACACATACTGTTAGTTGGGCTCTAACAATTTGTTCCTAACATTCAACTTGAGTTACAAATTGAACTAGTTCTGGCTCTTAAAGAGATGAGTCTTGAAAAAGTGTCTGGAAAAACAAGTCCTCCCTGTTTAAATTAGGAATGTGCCAAATGACTGGCAGGTACTTGATATATAATTTAAATTTAAAACAGGAAGAAACAGTTCTAGATAAAGATCTCCTAGGATATCTAGGGGAAATATATGCACCTATATTTAGCTTATCCCTGGTTTCAACCCCTAACTGCACACACAGCAGCACGCACTTAGCTTTTGAAAAGAACAGGCCTTGATCCTTTAACAAGCTCTGCAAAGCTCCCTAATAAAGTTACGTCCCTGTTAATCACATGTGTGCTCCCCAGTTCCTTCTTTGATACACCTTGTGCGCAAAGATAAACCGTGGAGCCGCAGATGCTCCGGAGTTGTTAGAGAAGGAAGCTGATGGCGGGTGGTCATGGGTGGCAGGTCCTCCGCAGGAATCCTGACCCTGAGGCTTTGCCATGAGAAAGCAGGAACCAGAGAGATTACTCAAGGGCTGAGGGTGACATGGGCAAAGTGTCTTGCTGGAAACCTGCTCCTTCAGTCAACACAGAGGAGCCAACAGGGTCAGGACTGTGAATTAGAAGAGCTTCGAGGTAACTGAGACACAGCTTGACTAGAAACTGAGCGAAAGCTGTTGGAAAGGCCACACTGTGGAGGTGCACATTCAGAAGGAATTTATACAACATGGCATGCGTTCCCCATCACTGCTGGGGAAGGACAACACATCCTGTAGCACAGGGAGAGAAAAGGGAAGACAAGCCACGGGGAGGCACATAAATCAGTTTGTATATTGACTCTCAAGAATACTTTGCAAAAACTTTTGTGGAGAGAGAAGTTAAGATGGAGAAGGGAGGCTGGAGAAACAAAACAAGAGGGAGTTCGGGTTGGGGGTGGAGAGTTTAGATATGCTGTTTGGCTTGAGAGAAGGCAGAATGAAGGGAGGGCAAGATTTTTCACAGAAGAGCAAGTCAGCCTGATCAGAGCATCTTGCATAACTTTGCACATTTTGCCCTCTATAAAGGCAGAAACTGAAGCAGAGAAAGTGAAGAAATCTGAGCCAGCATGGGGATGTGGGAGGACACTGAGACGGAGGGAAAGAGCTGAGCTAACAACTGCATCAGTAAAGGTCAGGGTAGACAGAGCAGGGAGGTGAGGCTGAGCCTATGCAGACTTCCTTCTGTAACACACTGACCTTAATGAAAATTACCAATGTTCTTCCTTTGACACCTGCAGGGCTCAAGGAGACACCGCACCATGGAAGTCTCCATCAGGAGGCACTTCCTGAGTGTTGCTGTTTTCCTGATGCATTGTGTGGTCCACAAGGCGAGCTGTGAGAAGGGCAACACTTCCCCTCTGCATTTCACCCACTTTTTCTACAATGCCACCATCTATGAGAATTCAGCCCCCAAGACCTACGTGGAGAGCTACATCAAAATGGGTATTTACAAGAGAGACCCTGAGTGGGACATCAGGTACAGAATAGCCTCTGGGGACAACACTGGTCTGTTTAAAACAGAGGAGCATGTGATTGGGGATTTCTGCTTCTTGAGAATAAGAACCAGGAGCAGCAACACAGCACTTTTAAATCGTGAGGTCAAAGACAGTTACATGTTAATAATCAAGGCCACAGAGAGCACCTTTGCCTATGAAGCCTGGGCCAAAGTCTTGATCCATATTCTGGACAGAAATGACTTGAAACCTCTCTTTTCACCCCCCTCATATAAAGTGTCCATCAGAGAAGACACTCCTCTGAAAACAGTGATTAGCATGCTCAGTGCCACTGACGCCGACGCTGGCCAGAATGCTGAGTTCTACTATGCCCTCAACACCAAGTCCAACCTATTCACCGTGCACCCCACCACGGGGGCAGTTATAGTCACAGGCAGGCTGAACAGCACCCATCGAGGCAGGCATAACCTGCAGGTTTTGGCTGTGGACAGAATGAGGAAGATCACTGAGGGGAATGGCTTTGGGAACTTGGCCAGTCTCACAATCCAAGTGGAGCCATCTGCCAGGAAACCCCCCTCTATCTCCTCGGTGAAGGTGACATCACCTGACTCAGACGAAGACTTTATCTATGCAACTCTCTCTGTAGAAAGTGGTGACTCAGAAGCAGGAATTGATTCGGTTGAGTTTGTGGATGGAGATCCAGGAAGACATTTCAAAGCCATCAAATCCTACTGTGGGAGCACTGAGTTCATGATTGTGTCAAACAAAGAGATAAACTGGTTACTTTACCCATTTGGTTTCAACCTCAGCGTGCAAGCCAAGGACAAGAGCAAGCCACCACTGTTCTCTCCTGTCAGAGCTGTCCACATACCTCCCTCCAAGTATGTTTCTGCCAGGTTTGAGAAAGAAGTCTACCGGGTCCAGCTCAGTGAATTTTCCCCAGCTGGAAGCCAAGTTGTTATGGTGAAGATCACACCAGTTTTCCCAAATCTTAAATATGTTTTGAGACCTACTTCTGACAGCACAAGCTTTAAGATCAATCCTCGCACTGGACTGATAACTACAGTCAGAGCAATGGACTTCCATGAGCAGTCTAGTTTTGAGCTTGAAGTTACAACCAGTAACAGTCACACATCCACAACTGTTATCGTTGACATCACTGACTGCAACAATCACGCTCCAAGTTTTACTCAGTCTTCGTACCATGGGGCCTTTGATGAAAATGTTCCTCCTGGTACCAGTGTCTTAACAGTAAGGGCTACGGATGAAGATAAAGGAGACAATGGCTTTGTCACCTACAGCATAGCCAACCAGAAATCAGTTCCCTTTGTCATTGACCCCTATTCTGGCGTCATTTCCACCTCCAAGTCGATGGACTATGAGTTGATGCAGCGATGGTACCACCTGCGAGTGTGGGCGTCAGATTGGGGCTCACCCTTCCGCCACGAGACGGAGGTGTACGTCTCCCTCACGCTGAGCAATGTCAACGACAACGCTCCTGTGTTTGAGAAGGCAAGCTGCAGTGGCACCATCCCACGGGACTTTCCAGTTGGGAGCCCTGTGGCCACGGTCTCTGCAATCGACAGTGATGAGCTGCAGCATATCAAATACGAAATCAAGTCTGGCAACGAGTTACAGCATTTTGAACTAAATCCCATCTCTGGAGTAATATCCCTTAGAATATCTCTGCGAGATCTTCCTTCTGAACAGCCACTTTTCTACTCTTTGAAAATAACTGCAACAGATGGAGAGAACTACGCTTTGCCAACATCTGTAAACATCACTGTGGTCAGCCAAGGTCTCCCCGTCAAAATGCAGTGTGAGGAGACAGGAGTCTTGAAGCAACTGACAGAAACCATCATACATTCCATCGAATCTCAGTCTCAAGGCCGTGGGCAGGATGATGAAACGTCTCTGAACTTGCACCTTATAAACCATAATGCTCCCAAGTTTGATGACAGCTTTCCACGATCCATTGATATCATAGAGACTGTTCCCATCAACTCAACTATTGCTGACCTTTCAGCCATCGATCCTGACACTGGTTTTAATGGAAAATTGGTTTATGTGATCTCAGATGGAAATGATGACAGCTGCTTTACCATTGACCTGGAATTGGGTCTCCTTCAAGTCCTCTCTCCTTTAGATCATGAACAAACCAGCTTCTATATTCTTAACATTACTGTGTACGACCTTGGCACACCACAAAAATCATCTTGGAAACTATTGGCTGTGAATGTGTTGGATACCAATGATAATACTCCTAAATTCCCTCAAGGTGCTTATTGGGTGGCAATACCAGAACATGTAGCAGCAGGGACAACAATAGCTCAACTGAAAGCAGAAGATGCTGATACAGATGACAATGGGAGAGTAAAATATTCTCTCCTAACCCCCACGGACAAGTTTGCCATTAACAGTGTCACTGGAGAAGTGATGGTTACAGGTGCTCTAGATAGAGAATTATGGCCTTGCTATGTGCTGAAAATAGAAGCTAGGGACCAGCCCAAAGCAGGCTTCCAGCTGTTCTCCGTTACGGACCTCGTTGTGACTCTGGAGGATGTAAATGACAACACCCCACAGTGCCTCCCAGCCCTCAACAGTGTGAAGGTCCCCGAAGACCTGCCCGTGGGGACCATTGTCCTGTTTCTGGAGGCTTTTGACCCTGACACTGGCTCTGGGGGGGAGGTGAGGTACAGCCTCATTAATGACGAGGAGATGATGTTCCATGTGGATAAGCTGACCGGGGCGCTCCGTTTGGAGAAGGAGCTGGACTATGAGAAGAGGGACTCTTACAATCTAACCGTGCAGGTCAGTGACGGTGGGAAGCCCTTCTCTCGCTCTTCCCTCTGCCAGCTGGAAGTGAACGTCATTGATGTCAACGAGAACTTGCACCCACCACGCTTTGCCTCCTTTGTCTTCAAAGGCTGGGTGCAGGAGAACAGCCCTAAGGGCACGTCGGTGATGATAGTCACGGCAAAGGACATCGACAGGGGCAAAGATGGAGAGGTTCAGTATTTCCTCCGAGAAGGCACTGGCCTGTCCGTCTTCCGCATCGAAAAGGACACAGGTAAGGACAATTTAATAGTGTACCTTGAAGGCTTAAGCTACCTGCTGTGTTTGGCCTGACTGTTTACAATGTTCTATGCATTCAAGCCTTTCTTGCTTGTGCAGGGTTATACTAAGTCTGTTCCTGTATCTGGGTAGGAACAAAGAGGGGTTATTCTCCTTAAAATAATGGCAAATCAATGTCTGTCCTCCCCCAAAATACCAAGGTCTTCTCTTTCACTTGTGTAACAAAAATGACCCTCAGCACAAGCAAGCCCTCAGCATCCACACAATCTCACAGCCACACATGGTGGGTGCCAGAAATTTTGTCTGCAGCAAAGAGCAGGAAGCAGACTTGAGACACAGACTGCTCTGGCATCAAGGACTAAGCAGTCTGGGTTCCTTAAATCCCTCACAAACACTCTCTGTCCTTCTCCTAGGCACCATACGGACCATAGGATCACTTGACCGAGAGGGAACGTCTCACTACTGGCTGACTGTGCTAGCCCTTGACCTGGGAACAATTCCTCTGTCTTCTGTGACTGAAATCTATATTGAAGTCACCGATACCAATGACAACCCACCTCAGATGTCCAGACCTGTCTTCTATGCTTCTGTGATGGAGAATTCCCCACCAAACACATCTGTCCTTCAGCTTGATGCCTTTGATCCAGACTCTAGCTCAGAGGGAAAACTGACTTTTTACATCCTAACTGGAAATCCTCAAGGACTCTTCTCCATTAACCTCATTACAGGTAGGACTGACCCAGCTCAGCATCTGTTTTTGAGGCTTCCAAGTGCCCAGAGGATGATACATATTCAATATAAACAGCCCACACAGCTGCCTTTGTCACACCTTCCTCCTGCAGCAAAAGTCCCAGTCTCCAAATGCACTCTGTGGGGAGTCTGAGGATTGAAACCCTCAACCTGAGGGCTGCAATTTGCATCCAGATGGCTCTTAGAATGACACAAATGTGCTACTTTCAAAGCCCTAAACAGAACCAAGCAGTTGTTTTTAATCTTCCTCCTTATAAACAACTGCCCTATTGCACAGCCTGAACTGGGGAACACCCTTCTGGAGGTGACTGTTCCTGAGACAGACCCAGGCAGGATTAACAAAAATGAGTTCCACTGCACTCAAAGGCTCCACCCATTCTCCAGCACTATTAATGTAGTAAGTGTAGTAAGCCTCTTCTGCCATCTTCCTAGACTGTATCTTTCATCTGAGGATTATTTACCAGATCTTCCAGAGCCATCAAAAACCCGCTGATGTTTTGTGTAAACAGCTTCCTCTAACTATCCCAGCAGAGCTGACATTGGGCCAGTCTGGCAAGGAAAGCTGTGCCGAGCCCTTCATGCCATCAGCTCCTGGGAGAAGAGGGAAGGGAGGGCACAGAGCCTGAGTATGGGAGAGGATTAATTGCATGACTTTGATCTCCTGCAGATGATAAGAGCAGTTCAGCTACTGCAGCGGCATGGAAGCTTGCTCTCAGATGAGGAGCTGGATGTATTGAAAAAAGCTAGAGCTGCTCTCAGCTACGTGTTACCAGTGGTGTAATGGCTCTCTGGCAGTGCTCTATAGCTGGCTAGGAGGGGAATAGAAGAAAGAAATTATTACTATTATTATTATTATTATGATGATGAAACACTAAAATCCTTTTGTCACAAGAACCTCACAGGGTGTATTTGCATGACACTGTATAAATGCACCTGGAGATGTCAGCTAACTCTGACCACTGCTGCCCACAGGTGTAGCTGTCTGCACTGCCAGAAGCCTTTTAGCCTGGTCAGGACATTGCTCTGCATCCAGCTTTCCCACATAATCCAAACAGCTAAGCACAACCCAGCCCCGGGACAGTTTGCACAATGCAGGGTTCTGCAGAAAAGTTCCCTCAGAAGCCTCGTTGCATAAAACCACTGCCTTCTCGATGGGATGTGGAGCAGGATGGCTATCAGGACACCAGGCTGGCTCCCCTCATCAGCTGATCAGCCATGCACCCTGCAGGAAATTCAGCCTTCGTGCTGCAGGCAAAGCTTTCACCCCCATGTGAGCGCAGCCCTGCAAAGTCACGCTCCAAGGCTGTCATGTTCCACAGCAAAATGAGTGACTCTGGCAAAATCCAAATGTTAGCTAATGAAACACCTCACCTCTACACCAACCCATTAATCCCCATCTTAGACAAAAAAAGCTCTCTCAGGTATGAGTCATCTCCTCTCCATCTCTCCCTATAGTCAGGTGATTTGCATGAGAAGAGTGATAAGTTTGTCAGTTCTGAAAGAAACCCATGGGCTGATCTTATCTCTTGGACAGTTGCTGGAGATCTCTTCTTTAAACCCTGAGCTTGGAGGTTGTTTAAGGTCCTGCATCCAAGCCTGATGCGGATTCAGTTATCCATTGTTTTACTTGCATGTCACCCAAAAGAACCTATAATTACCTGTGAACATTGGCATAAACGGAGCAGTTATTCCCTCGTGTTTACAGTATCTAAAGAGAAATCATTTGCTGCTGCTGCCAGAAGGAGTATCACAGCTTGTCTAACGTTCAGGGCTTTAGGCAGCTTATTGGAAACCCAGCGGTATTTTCATTCTGCAGGCTATTTGCTCCATTAAGTAGAATAAAACAATAATCTTTGGTCTCAGCTTGGTAGTGCAGCACTGGAAGATGAACTGCTGGTCTTTCAGAGCCTGGTCATCCCCATTAGTGCAGGATTGTATTCAAAAAAAGAGGGTTATCCCAGTGCAGGGCAGAAGACTGTGATCAAGATATCTCCTTTTCTCCTATCCCACACGGTCGTTGTCATAAAAGGACAAATAAATCATACTGGTACTGAAATAAGCCAGAGCACGAGAGGACCAGAGGTCAGTCTGGGTCTCTCCTAGGTAGGACATTTCTGGTAGTGGCCTCTTGGCAAAGGGAGAGCAGGAGGAGGAGGAAGCTTGCTCTCATCCTGTGTCCTAATAGGAGTTAAGGTCCTGATGTACTGCTACAACAGGCAAGTCTACACCCAGAGTAACCCTGCAGAACAACCCTGGATAATCATTTAGGGCACAGTGACACACTAAGTAGCCTAATTCTGTTCCTGGTGCTGTGTTTGATCCAGTACCTTGACACAGGGGTGGATTGGCCAGTGGAGACATAACCAGCAAGGCCCCTTGACTTCTCCTGAGGCCTTGCACGGAACCAGGAATGGCCATGGTAACTGTCCTGGGCTCCTCCAGCATCCCCAAACTACCACAGAAAGGCTCTAAGATCTTCCAGCTCTCAGTTCCCTAAAGAGGGTGGAGAAAAAGGGGGAAAATACATGAAAGGCTAATGAGAAGAGGGAACAAAACTGTGCACCGAGATGAAAGCTCTGTGCCATCGGCGATGGAATCTCTCCAGCCCAGCCTGGCAGCTGGTGGGGAGCAGTGTTTGTGGGAGACAGGCATAGATAGCTATACGGAGAGATGGGCAGATAGTAGGGTTTGGGATATTCTTCTGCTGGAAACGTTTTCAGCTTGTTTTGTGCAGGGTTTGATGTGAAGGGGGTTCGAGTCCAGACAGGACAAGGAGGAACTGGGAGGCTGTGGCAGGAAGAGTCAGGATGAAGCCATTCATCCTGCTGAAAGGCTGTTTGGAGAATCCTTTTACTTTGGATTATTTGTCTCCAGCTCTTATCTAGTGCTTGTTCTTCTGGTGTTTATTCTGCTGCGTCAGTGTCCGTGGGCTTCCCCAGGATGCCTGTGGTTCCCTGCATTTCTCTAGGAGGAAGGACATCTGGCTCTTTAAGTCTGAGGGATGGCTGCATGGCTGCTCCCCAAATCAACATAACTCACAGCTGAGCATGGAGCGGTGCACAGCAGGGTCAGAACAAGAGGTGGGGTGGTAGAAGGAGAAGGAAAAAAAGGTTAAATGGAATGCAGGACTGAGACAAGAGACAGAGAATTTCAGGAGAACAACCTCTTCCCTTCTCAGGCTCTTGTGAAAGCCTCAGTGCCTGCAAACCTGATTCTGGCTATTTTAACTATCTTAGATTTTCCCCCCTGCAGCAAAGGCAGGGGGCCAGCAACCTCCACCCCAGCCCTGTTCTTGCCAGCAGAAGTTATTATTATTTTTTTGTTCCCTGACAACAATGCCCTGGTAATTTTGGTGCTCCTGTTCCAACATGACCAGCCTTCCTCTCTGCCCTTTCCAGGCAGCAAGCAGGAGAAAGGCAGACAATCCTTTCCCATTGCTGTGTGTGGACAGGCTGCTGGAGCACAGTCTGTGCCCGTCTGCGTGCGGGCAGCAGAAGGGACTGTTTCTGGATCTCCAGGTGGATGCAGAGCTTGGCTAATTGGCCAGGTGTAATTAGGACCTTTGACAGTTTTGTTCAGTCTCTGCAGGATTCAGCAGAAACCTTCAGGGCCTCATGCAAGAACACAAATAAAGGACACCCACTCAACTCCATCACGAGTCCCATGGGACAGGCTGGATGGGGTTTTCCAGCAGGGCAGGGTACTGATAACTCACACACATGTGCATGCACACACAAAACACTCATTAAAACTAAGCATGCACTTCCCAGGCCTTGTAGGGGACAGCAGAAAGAACCAAGGAACTGTGTCCCCAGGCCACAAAAGCTGATGGCAGTTCCCCTTTAATAACAGCTTCCAGTTCCATTTTAGCCCTCTGGCCTCACAGGGTGTATAACCAAGCAGCAGCAAATGAAAATGTGCATTAATTCCAGCGGGCTCCTCTCAGGAATCGTGTGCAGTGTCCATCTCCCCGCTCCGGGTGCTCCATGGCCGTGTGAACACTGCTGTCAGTTTGTGCATCTCGGCATTGCCCAGCGCCACGGCTCCAAACGGGAATTAGGGCAATTAACCCTAATTAATTAACCACAAGGGCTTTCAGATCCCAGGGCAGAGTGGTGACTGGCTCCAGAAGGGGGAACTGGGAGCCGCGGTTGGGCACGGAGTAAGGGACAGAGTTTGCCTGGAGTCAGGAGGAGAAGCCAACCCTTTGCCTTGTGGCTCAGCAGATATGAAGATAAACCAAAAAATTCCATCTGGTGAGACTCCCAGCTGGGATACAGTACAGGTTATGTGATAGAGAGCAGAGTCAGCTCTTACTCCCCAGGAGATCTGAGTATCTTCAGTGGTACAGACACGCAAGAGTGTCATTAAATTCCAGTTCATCTGCCTTCACTACAGTCCTTCTCCAGCCCTAGAAAGCTCAGCTACGATCCTGTTTTCTTTCATTTTTTTCATTAAGTGATGTAAGAATTTCAGGGTGTGGCCAGGCAAATTTGTGGCCAGGCAGATCCAGATAGTCACTTTAGAGTGGTTAAATTCCCTTCCATCAGCTGGCATGCAGTAATCCAATGCAAACAAGGTGTTAGTCTGCTGCAAGTGGATTTTGCAATCTGATAAACCAGAAACATCCCCAGTGCACACATGGGTGTCAGGCAGCTCCGTTGTCAATGTCTGTGTGTCCTGTGAGCTTATTAGGCCAAAATTATGAAGCATCCCCTGAGGTAGCTGGAGTTCTGGGCTCAATAGCCAACCTGTTGGGACAGGAGCATCAGAGATCCCAGTGAACTGCTCAGTGAATTGCTGCTGCTGCAATTTCTTCTCCAGGCCCCCATTAGGAGAGCATTTCCACAAGTTTTGCTGCTGATGGACGCCTACAGCCTCTCACTAACCTGGGAAAGTTTTAAAAGCTCCAGTGGGCTCTCTGCTGAGTCCACCTGCTGAGATGTTAAAAGGATGATTAGGGAGAGAAAAAAAACCACTATGACAGACAAGCAAACAGAATTTTTCAAGCCATCTTGTCATAGCACATTAAGGAATGTTGATTTATGATTGTAAAGCATCAAATAAGTGTTTAGCGCCGTGGCTGCTGCCAAACGTGAATAATCCCAGAGAACAAGTGGAAACAGTCATGCTCCAAGCAGCTGCTCCTTGCTCCCTCCTTCAGCTGCCTGGTGTTTCCTGCAGCCATTTGAAATTTTCTCCTGCCTGTCGTGCTCAGACAGACGTGCACCAAAAGTGTGGCACAGCTGAAGAAAATACTATTAATTAGAGCTTTCTGGTTTTGGACCAGAAATGAGAGTTGGGATGGCTTCGTGCAGCTGGGATTTACAAGTCTTTCAGGACACACAAGTGCACGTGCTCACACCACTGCACATGCACATGGCATCACATGCAAAGCATTTCCCAGGGTAGCATGAGCCTGGGTCACTGCTTGCTGTGCTCAGCAAAACTCACCCTGCCTTTCGTTGGTGTGAAGAAGCAGAACTTCCCTTCACAAGGAAGAGAGAGACCTTGGCAACTGGGAGTGGACAAAAACACTCACAGGTGTCAGACTTGGTGACTTTCAGGAGGTCAAACATTGCATACACAATTTCCATCATTGTTAAAGAAGTTGTGAAAATGGTCTAGAGCTGCTTTTCCCCGAAAGTGAAGAGTCAAGGCACTCTGCAAGGACAGTTATGAAACCAGACATGGAAACAGAAGCCTCAATTCCATCCTTTCCACACTTGCATCTACTCAGCTTAGTCATGGACAAGCCAGAAAGAGGCAATTATGATGATTTTGTTTCAGCTCTAGTTTATTATAGCCACAATTCCTCCCTCCTGCATCCAACCAATTCCCTGTGGTTAAACTATTGTGTATTTTTCAGAAATCCCTCAAATCTTGCAATTGTTGGAGGACTCATCCTGTCTCTCAGCAAGGCTTAAATAATACACCAACATTATTATCGACTGTGTACCTTATTTTTAGCCTGAATGCATTTGTTGTAGCAGTCGAGTAGAGGGTATTTCCCAAGACAGAAGACAAACTTTTGTCAAAACACTGTAAATTACAAAGAGCAAGGCTCAGCACAGGGAAAACAGGAGTCGAGACTTGTTAAGAGGCCAGGCTTGTGCCAGCACATGCAGAATGTTTTTTACTTAGAGGCATAAGAAAAGTTTTGTTTTCATGGTCCTGCAGCTTTTCTCACCTAATGCCTTGCCAACCCTCAACTGATGCAGGCATCTGGTAGGTGTTCCCCCTCCTCCGTGGTCTCTGTGATCAGAGAGCAGGAGCAACACCTCCACAGAGGGATTCACGCTGGGAGGGGATGGGTTTCCCTCTGGGGGTATCTGTCTTTCTCCTCTGATCACAAAGGGAACCTGAAATGGGACAGGTGGGCAGGCTGATGTTGGGCATTCAGGGATCTGATCAGCCCTGGCTTTGCTTGCATGCTGAGTCTTGGAGCTCAAAGGATTTCTTTCTTGGCAGGTCTGATTTCCACGACTTCACGGCAGCTGGATCGAGAATACAAGGCTGAACATATCCTAGAGGTGGGTAATGATGATTGTAATTAGTTTTATTTACCTACAAGTGTATTAAGTCCTCAAAGAGCTTTCCTTGCAAGTTGGAGCACAGAGAAAGAATCTCATCCCATCACCTCCCAACTGCTGGGAAACTTAATTAAATGGTGTGTGTTAACCCAAGAGACAGCTGCAGCAGTACTGCGGGGTTTATTATTTTCTTGCTGAAGACTGGAGCAAAAGTTCTGCTCTGGAAGCTGTGGGAATGCAGAAGAGGACTGGAACTGTCCTCTAGCAGGATGATTTATACATTACGGGGGAAAGAGCAAGCCAGAGAAATCCACCCTCGTTTATCTCATTGTATCAGACATTGCTGTGTAGCTTTGGTCACCAGCCCCCACCCTCAGCTGCTCCCAGCTATGAGTATTCCCATCAGAGGGATCTGGAGGTTTTTGAGTCCATCAGGGTGATGGGGGATAAGACATTTCTCTCTGCAATAGAACATGCTGTGAGCGTGCACAGGCAGGGCAGGGTGAGGATGGTTGGTACCTCGCCAAGCCACTGCAATACAAACGTTTTCAGCAGTGTGATCTCCAGTGTCCAGCCTGACCCACTGCCCGGAGCAGCTGGGAGCAGGAGCCCTGCAAACTCATCCCCCTGGGCATGGACAGGCCCTGCACAGGGCCAGCTACAGCACCGGGCTTTGCCCTGCAGAGAGGAGCAGTGCCTTTGAAAATGTTGAGATAAAATGCAGGCCCACACAAAGACCCCTGGCTGAGTCATTGCCCACCAGGATGGAGGCTGGCTGGTCACACTCCGGGTCACATCCGAGGGCCCTGTCACCTTCTGCCTTTGCTTGCTGACAGGTGGCTGTCTCTGACAACGGAGAGCCTGCCCTGAAGTCCACCAGCAGAGTCGTGATCCAAGTCCTGGATGCCAACGACAGCCCTCCCAGTTTTCCCCACAAGCTCTTCATGGTGCAGCTCCCCGAGAGAGAGGCCTCGGAGACCCCGCTGCCGGTCTACAGGCTGATCGCTTCTGACCGTGACCAGGGCCAGAACAGCCAGATCACCTACACCATCGAGGAGGAGGAGGAGGGGATATTCACCATCAACCCCACAACCGGCACAGTCTTCTCCAGGAAAGCCTTTCCTGCCTCCGAATACAACATACTCACGGTGAGAGGAGAGGGAAACAAACAGCAGAGCAGAAGAAATGGGTGGAGAGGGAGAGAGAGAAAAGGGTGCAGAAACAGAAAGGATAAAAGAGGGAAAGAGATGGAGAAAATGCAGCAGTGGGAGGAGAGCTTGAATAAGGCAAATGCGTTACAGGGAGGGAAAGTGGGAGGGAATGATAGGAAGTGCAGACAGTAAGAAGCTATTAAAAATGGACAATACATTTCAAATTACTGTCCAGCCTACCCCCAGAGAGGAATACAGTGATCCATAATCCCATGCAGATGTGGACCCAAACCTGAACAGTCTTTGGGTTCCATCATGCCGCTATTTGACGTTCTGATCAGGCCATGGAGCTTGGATGTAGGCTCAAAGCCCTCTCAGTCTGTGGGTCCTTGCAGTAAGGCTTGTGATCCAGGTCCGTGCTATGGATAGAGCTTGGCAGATTTACTTGACAATAAAGAGGAATTTGGGTTGCATGGCTTTGCCTTGGAAGCTGGAGCATGGACCACTGGCTCAAGATTTGTTTCGTGGGATTTTGGGCACACTGGGAGCTGAAACTCCTGGTGGGTGGGAGAAGGAGCTTTCCATGGAGTTCCCATGAGCTAACTCAGCCTTCTCCCTGACTGCATGTGCCTTTCTCGGCAGGTCAAGGCCACAGACGGGGGCAGCCCCCCGCTCTCCTCCCACGTGAGACTTCACATCAGCTGGGTCGCCCGGCCCAGCCCTTCCTCAGAACCGCTGGCTTTTGATGAACCCCACTTCAACTTCGCCGTGATGGAAACAGATCCCGTGAACCACATGGTGGGAGTGATCAGCATCGAGATGGGCCCCAGCCAAGTGTGGTTTAATATCACAGGTGAGACACAGAAATTAGAGCAGGGCAGAGGTGTCTGGGAGCGTTCGCTCCGGCTCCTTTGGCTTTCAGCACTCGCATGCCTGAACTAATGAAGTTGTTTGCTTTAGGTGTAGGTGAGCTATGGGGAAAGCTTTCTCACAGGCACCAGGAGGTTTAAACAGCCATTAGACAAAGCTGCCCATCCGAGGCCTCCAGTGCCAAGTGCAATTACCTAACACGCTTTTTTAATGGCATTCTGGAACTTGCCCGTGTTTGAGGTGTTCTCCGGTGTCGCACGAGAGGCAGGGCATGCCAGCGCCAGCTCCTCCTGGGAATCAAGTGACACTGTTGGTTTTGTTAAAACTGCCTGCAAGGATCCAGGTGTGTGGCTGGGTGTTACAGACACCCCCCGTACCTCCCTCCATGTTGAGTCTTGAGCAGGGAACTGAGAAGGAAGCATTCCTCAAAGACCTGGTCTGCCCTAACTTGTGGGGCTCTCCCTTCCACCTCACCACATCCCAGGGATGATTTAGACATGGAATGTGGAACTCTAGGGCCTCCTCTAAGACACACGATTCAGAGGGGACGTGGGCTGTCACCCCAGGGGACTCTCCAGGCAGCGTGTGCAGAACTGGTCCTACCAACGAGGGCCAATTGTGCTCACGTAATTTGATGTTTTGAAGTGGTGCCCCAATCTACCTTGCACAGCCTTTCCCTGGTACTGCCTGCAGCGCCTGCCCTTGTCAGACAAAGCCTTAATTGGGCAAGTGAATAGTTTTTCCCCTTACTGTGTTAGGGCAAGGATAATGGTGTATAAATACAATTAAACAACAAGAGATACAACGCTACAAGGAGCAAGACAGTATCAGTGAAAGGTTTATCCGGCATTAGTAGTGTCTGCTTGGGTCTGCAGAATTAACGGTGTATTCCTCTGAATGTTACCCCATCATTTCCCTGCTGAGTGCTGGAGCACAGCTTGACCTCATCTTTCCCAGTTCCCAGTGCACCAAGTGATGCTCAAGGCTCTCTTGGTTTCTGTCCTGGTGGAACAGAACAGGATTTTATTTTCCCTGCAAGGGAAGGAAAGTTCATGGTAGCTGGCAACCAAGAGGGTGATGCAGAGATCCAGGAGCCTTCAGCCCCTCATTCAAAGTTTCACCTTTCCCAGACCACAAACACTCTGTCACTGGGATTGATGGAGTCTGCAAAAACTCTGACAAAGCAACGTCGCTCTTCCCTCTTTTTGCAGGGAAAGACATCCATGGGTTTCTCTCCCTCTGTCTCTGCTTCTTTCTGTCTCCTTCCCAGCAGGAGAGCAGTGGTCCAGATGGCTGGTGAGCACTGCAATTCCTCCAGCAAGGGAAGATACATAATTTTACAACCAGCAAATATTTTACCGGCTCCTAATAGAATAAAGCAGAATCCAGAGCATCCAGTAGCCAGGAAGACAGAAGTTGATACCTGGGATAAATCACAGAAAACTGTTTCAGCCTCTCCATATCTCAGAGCAGCTTTGCAGGGTTTAATGTGCAAGAGGGGCCCAACAGGCCCCAGCAAGCGAGGCATGAGAAAGGATCTGCCGTGCCAGGGCTGAGCAGCAGTAGGGTGAGGGACAGCCTTCTGCTGCTGAGCTGCTCAGGCCTGCTGTTCCTGGCACTTCTCAGCCATCTGGGTTGGAGGCAACAGGCTCTGCTCACCCTGGAAGCACCGTCTGCCTCCCCAACTGTTGGAGTGTTGGGAATTCAGGTAGCTCACAGGCTCCCAGCCGTGCTGATGGGGACCATTGCTGATATGCCCACAGTGTGACCTTGAATCAGAAGCCAGCAAGAGCCCTGCTCTACCCAGCAGGTCCCTGATCCTTGCTAAGCCAGTGATGCTGCATGGCTGGAAACCTTGTGCAAAGAAATCAATGCTCAAATGTGCCTGTTGCCAATCTAGCCAGGACATCACATGCATAAGTGCATCCTTTCCCCTTCTCTCCTCCTCCTCATTTTCTCTAATTCCCCTCACCTTCCTTTTCACGCTCCTTTGTCACCATCTGTGGCTATCTCTTCGTCCATCTTCTCCTTGTCCTCCCTATCTTCTGTGTCTGTCTGTCTACCTGTCTATCCATCTATCTGTCTATCTATCTATCTATCACATGTTGTTTTGAGTTTCCAGATGTGGGAGAAACCTGACCTATGGCACTATCCCCAATCTAGCTGACTGTAACTGCCCTCCTGTTCCCCTATTCCATCTCTCCCTTGTCCCAGGTGGTGATGATGACATGGATTTTGACATTGAAAAGAGTACAGGCAGCATGGTCATTGCAAGACCCCTGGATGCAAGGAAGAAGTCAAGCTATAACCTGACAGTAGAAGTCACTGATGGGTCCAGTACGATCAAAACCCAGGTAATGTTTTTTTCTTTAGTGGAGACCCCATTGAGAGGGAGCATGTGCCAAAGGGAACCTTTCTTCTGAGTCTGCTGAGCTCTGGATCAGGTGCCAGGCACAGGAATCTCCCTACACTGTGATCTTACATTACACAAGTGACCCAAGGCTTACCTTATACCCAGCTAAGATTGTTTTTATGTTGTTGGAAACACAACTGGTCTAGGAAAGCCTGGGGCTTTCCTGTTGATCGCAGCCAGCACACAAGGACACATCTACACCACCAGCCAAGCTGGGGTGGCAGTTCACACACTCACACCTCAACTTGGTCTCAGCTGCTCAGGCTGAATTCCAGCACATCTGGGACAATGTCTTAAGAGAAGTGTGTAGGCAGTTAGGTCAGGCTTGGGTCCATGTTCCCAGGTCAAGGGGTGTTCCTGGGGTATGTTAGCCCAGGTACAGCCAGCACAAATGCATCTGCAAGAAGTGAGGTCAGGCCCAGGGAGTGAGTGGGGCAACTGCAGAGATGCTGTGTGCTGTGAGTTGCCACAGATAAAGTAAGTATTGGTGAAAGGAGGTGCTTCACTCTCAGGCATGCCCCTGAGCCCCAGCTAAAATAATGAGATTTGCCCACCTTTACCTACCCTGAGGAGAGGTGTTCAGGGCTTGATCTTTCACTAGTCATTCTCTCCACACTTAAGAAGCAGCCAAAAATCCAGCCCTTGCTGCACAGGAAGACCTAGAACGTGAGTCACCTGTCAGTGACGCTTATCATGGGAAATTCACTGTGGGGGGTGATGAGTGAGGAGCTCCACCATTCCTGTGAAACGTGATGCTGAGATGCTAACGGATGGCCCCTTGTCTCAGCTATCTTCAAGTATTGTTCCAAATAAACAAACAAAGCCCCACCTTGCCTGGTGTGCATTCCCTGCCACCTTGCATCTCATCCCTCTGTTTATTTTGGCACTCAAGGCCACTAGCAGATGTCAAGAAACCTGCTTGTGCAAAACCCCCATGGCATGCTCAGGTTTGCTAAAGGAAGCAAATTATTACACTTGGTTGGGACTTCCTAAGATGCAGGAAGCACATCAGTAGGACGGTCAGGACAGCCAGGGTAGGAGACCACACAGAAGAAAGCAGTGACTTCCCAGGCAGGGTTCAGGATTCCCAGGGGTGCTGTTAAATGCAGAGAGGAAGACTTGGCTGAAAAGGGTAGAACAGAAATTTTGCTTCTCCACACACTTCCTGCTCTGGCCTATCTTGCCAGCCCCTCCCTTCTTTTGCCAAACATCCCCCTTCTGACAGCTTTCTGTTGAGCAAATAATGGGGGTTGCTGTGTAGGCACCAGCCAGCAAAGCTGGCACCACGGCTGAGCCACTGCTGCTTTCCACGGCAGGCTGTCACTGTTTCCCCATGTGCCAAGTGCAGGCACGTTCACTCTGAATGCCTTGCCAGACTGGAGAGATTTTTAAAAAGGAGAGGAAGCAAACTGAAAAACACAAAGGGGAAGGCACAGCAGGAGTTGCTTGGGGAGAAGGACAAAAGGGCTTCCAATCATCATGGATGGGAAAGCTCCAAGAGTTGGAAAACTGTGATGGTTACGGCCTTCAGAGTATGTCAGTGCCCAAGAAGGATTGGGAGCTGAGATTTTACATGGCTGCGTGTCCAATTGCTGTCCTCACTGTGCTGTCTCCCCCACAGGCATTTATCCACGTGATTGACATCAACCAGCACCGTCCCCAGTTTCTTGAGAGCCATTACGAGGTGAGGATTCCTGAAGATACCCCCTCAGGGAGAGAAATCCTTCGAGTCAGTGCAACAGACAAGGACAAAGGAAAGGGGCTCATCTACACCATCCATGGCAGTGTGGACCCCAAAAGCACAAGACTTTTCCAGTTGGATCCAGGCAGTGGAGCCCTCACAACAGCAGAAGGCTTCAGTTCCCAGCCCATGCCTCAGCACACTCTCACAGTGATGGTGAGTCCTAACTAAGCCCTGCTGATTCCACCAGATTGGCCAGGATATATGGGTCACTGGAGAAATTAGAAGTGGTTCTAGTCTTTGAGGGAGGATTTGTCTGGAGCAATAGGGAAGAGGAAAGCAGGGTGTTAACCTTTCCTATATGGCTAAATGTCGTTAACACCCTGCATTCCTCTAACCACCTTCTTTGGAGGGCCACTGGATTCTTACAAAAGAAAACACAGTGTGTAATAGTTAATGGTTGGTTTCAAATTCAAGGCTGAGCTTTGGTGCTGAAACTTCCAGGCTCATTCCCAGCCAAGGGGTTGGTAGCACTGCAAAACACCCGCCTCTGTGAGAGTGCTGATGAGTTACTTGGAAGATGGTGCAGGCAAGACTTGTCCCTGAGTGTGACTGTTCCTGCTCTCTCTCTGCCATTCAGGTACGAGACCAAGAGGTCCCCATCAAGCGGAACTTTGTCCGAGTCATCATCCACGTGGACAACTGCAACCTTCACCCTCCCCAGTTCAGCAGCATCCATTACGAAGCAGAAGTGCTGGACTCGGCAGTGGTGGGCACAGAGGTTATACAAGTCAGAGCCCTTGATCTGGACCAGGGAGCCAATGCTGAAATTCACTACTCCCTTCAGGCAGGTGAGAGCCATGCAACAAGACAGTTTAGGTTGTGACCATACCTGCACTTCCATGCTCTAACTGGTGGCCGCTTGACCAGCTTTCTCTAGCTGTTGCAAAGAACAGCAAATGGCTGCACGGTTCTAAAATGTGATTTTCTTCCTACCCAGAAAAAAATCTAGAGTGAGTGGGTAGTTTCCATATTATGGAATATTAGCATCTTTTCTTAAGAAGACAGCTTAATGTTGAATCACTGGTCTAAGAAAAAATGTGACTGGACAAGTTAGAGCAACCTAAAATCTGCTCCTCTTTGTCCATGGGAACTAATCAGTTGTAAGGCAAAAGTACTCCCAATTCCCACAGCAGTCATCATCATTCCACTATTTCTACCCAGAAATACATCCTCAAGGAGTAGGGAGAACCCTCTCAGCGTTGACTGGTGGTGATTTTGAGTCATTTATGCTCAGTGGGCAAATAGTTTATCATTCACTATAAAGGTTAAAACTTCAGTACTGATGTCTGTGCCACATGGCCTATTTAGCCTGTAAATTCTTCGCAGGAGACAAGCCATCCTTTGCTCCATCTTTCTCACTGCAATTGAGATCAAGGACTGAGGAATTTAATTGCTCCTGAAGTATTGGTAATTACAAGCATGACAGGGCTTGAAGGAACTAGTACTGTCTGTGCTACCATGTTCTGCACACGAGGCAAATGCTTCAAGCACATGCTCTGCCACCACTAAATATGCTTAAATTAGAAGGGTGTTTATCTCCGATTTACATTTTGACTGATTCAAATGTTAGCTCACAGATCTCAATGGGTTCATTGTTCTTATAATTAAAATTATTTAGAAATGAATTAATTTCTCCCAGTAAAAGAAACAGATGTTAATCAGGTCTGAAATCAGGAGGATCTATGAAAAAGAGGTTCAGAAAACCAAGACCGATAAGGTGTCTGCATTCTTCACTCTGTAATTTCTCTTCTTGCAGGTAATGGGGAAGGCTTCTTTAGCATCGACCCATATTCTGGAATTATTACAGTTGCCCAGAAACTGGACCCATCCAGGCAGGAGCGATTTACTCTTATTGTAAAGGCAGAAGATCGGGGGTTTCCTCAGCTTAAAGATTCTGCTACGGTACATGTCCACATTAGACCCTCGGATCGAACCCCTCCAAAATTTCCAGAGGCCGAATACATCACAGAGATCAGTGAATCCACTCCTATTGGCTCTCCTCTGATCCAGATTTCAGCCACAAGCTTGTCACCAGTTAGCTATGAAATTAAAGATGGAAATGGAGATGGAGTGTTCTCCATGAACTATCAGTCAGGCCTGATTTCCACTCAGAAGAGCTTAGATTTTGAGCAGGCATCTTTTTACCAGTTGAAAGTCCGTGGCACCAACATGGCTGGAGCATTTATGGACGCAGTGGTGCTCATCTATGTCATAGATGAGAATGACAATGTGCCTGTCTTCGTTAAGCCTTCCTTCGTTGGCTGGATCATGGAGAATGCCCCATCCCAAAGCATGGTTCTGGATGAAAGCAATGCTCCCCTCGTGACCTATGCAACAGATGCTGATCAAGACTCCAATGCTCTGCTGGTCTATGAGATTTTGGAACCAGAGGCACTGAAATACTTCACAGTGGATTCCAGCACAGGGACGCTGACCAGTCGTGCTGATATAGACTATGAGCTCACCCCAGTTTTCCACTTCAGTGTACATGTGCATGACAGTGGAAGTCCCAGCTTGTTTGCATCCGAGCCTGCCAAGGTCACAATCCACGTTAAAGATGTCAATGATTCACCTCCAGTCTTTCTCAAAGACACTTACGACATTTCTGTCTTGCTGCCTGCCCACCCAGGGATGGAGCTTTTGTCAGTGCAGGCAAAAGATGCAGATTCGGAGGTGACCTACACCATCGTGGAAGGGAACCTTGATAATGCTTTCCATATCCATCCACTCACAGGTGTCATCTCCATTCTTGACACTACTGGCCTGAGAAGCTACCGAGAGCTCACAGTCAGGGCTGGTGATGGCTTATATAAGAGTACTGCTTTGGTTAAGCTAAATTTGACTCAGGCACAAGATACCAGCTTGAAATTTGATCAAGATGTATATACAGCAACTGTGATGGAGAACTCTACAGACGAGAAGACTCTAACCATTCTTGGGGTCAAAGGCTATCAGCTAAATGAACCCCTTTCCTATTCACTTTTGAATGAAAAGGAAAGGTTCAAAATGATCCAAGCCTCTGGAGTTCTTCAGACCAAGGGTGTGAAATTTGATCGTGAAATGCAAGACATGCACGAGGTGGCTGTGGAAGTGAAGGACAACAGGAAGCCACCAAGAGTGTCCCAAGCCACAGTCAGGGTTTATGTAGAGGATGTCAATGACAACCCCCCGCAGTTTGAGAATGTGCCATACTACACCTCGGTGCAGGACGGCACAGAGCCAGGGGATGTCCTTTTTCAGGTGTCAGCAACAGACAAAGACATAGGGGATAACGGAGCTGTTACCTACTCGTTTGCAGAGGACTACAAATACTTTTGGATTGACCCTTACCTAGGAGACATCTCCCTTAAGAGGCCTCTTGATTATCAAGCTTTAAACAAATACAACCTCCGGGTCATTGCTAAGGACAAAGGAGAGCCTCCCCTGCACGCTGAAGAGGAGGTTGTGATCAGTGTGAGGAACAGATCCAACCCTCTGTTCCAGAGTTTGTACTACCGAGTGAAGGTGCCAGAAAACATCCCCCCATACACATCTATCCTCCACATCCAGGCCCGCAGCCCTGAAGGCTTGCGCCTCATCTACAACATTGTGGAAGAAGATTCTCTGAAACTCTTCAACACCGACTTCAAAACTGGTGTCCTTACTGTCACAGGGCAGCTGGACTACGAGCTGGAGACAAAACACACATTCACTGTTAGAGCCACAGACACAGCGCTTGGATCCTTCTCAGAAGCCAGAGTAGAGGTGGAGGTAGAGGACATTAATGACAACCCCCCCGTATTTTCTCAGATCATTTACACAGCATCTGTCTCGGAGAGTTTGCCACCACAGACCCCTGTTGTCCAACTCTTTGCCTCTGATAAGGATTCGGGCAGAAACAAAGTGGTCTCCTATCAGATCATGGATGATGGTTCAGATGCTTCCAAGTTCTTTAATATTGATACCAGCACAGGGCAAATAACAACAGCTCAGGCACTTGATTATGAAACAAATCAACAATTCCGCGTGAAAGTCAGAGCCGCAGATCATGGGGTGCCTCCGCTCAGTAGCGATGCCCTGGTAATTGTAGACGTGACAGACATCAATGACAATCCCCCTGAGTTCAGCCAGCTTCAGTATGAAGCCAAGGTCAGTGAAATGGCTACGTGTGGACACATCGTGATCAAAGTCCAGGCCCTGGACCCCGACAGTGGAGACACCACCAGGCTGGAATATGTGATCCTCTCGGGTAATGACAACAGGCATTTTGCCATCAACAGCACTTCTGGGATAATATCCATGTTCAACCGCTGCAAAAAGGACTTGGAGCCATCTTACAATCTCAGAGTTTCTGCTTCAGATGGAGTTTTCAAGAGCACTGTGCCTGTGTATATCAACACCACAAATGCCAACAAATACAGCCCCTCTTTTCAGCAGAATGTGTACGAGGCAGAGCTGGCAGAAAATGCTGAGATAGGAACCAAAGTGATTGAGCTGCTGGCTATTGACCCAGATGGTGGCCCATATGGCACCATAGACTACACCATCATAAATAAACTTGCCCATGAGAAGTTCTCCATAGACAATAAAGGCTGTATTGCCACACTGCAAAAACTGGACAGGGAAAATTCCACAGAGAGAGTCATTGCCATTAAAGTCATGGCCAAGGATGGGGGTGGGAAGGTGGCCTTCTGCACTGTCAAAATAATCCTTACAGATGAGAATGACAACCCACCTCTGTTCAAAGCCTCTGAATACACACTGTCCATCCAGTCCAATGTCAGCAAAGGCTCCCCTGTCATCCAGGTACTGGCTTACGATGCTGATGAAGGTGCAAATGCAGATGTCATTTACTCTGTTGACTCTGTGGAAGATGTGGCAGAAGACCTTGTGGAGATCAATGCTGCCACTGGGGTTGTTAAGGTCAAGGAGAGCCTTATTGGTTTAGAAAACAGAGCCTTCAACTTCAAGGTGAAAGCTGAAGATGGCAGACCCCCTCACTGGAACTCCCTTGTTCCAGTGAATCTCCAGATTGTCCCCAGGGAGGTGACATTGCCAAGGTTTTCTGAGCCCCTTTATACGTTCTCTGCATCTGAGGATCTTCCAGAGGGGTCAGAAATAGGGTCAGTCAAAGCTTTTGCAGAAGATCCCATTATATACAGCCTCGTGAAGGGAACCACTACCGAAAGTAACAAAGACGAGGTGTTCACACTGGACAAACAAACAGGGGCTTTGAAAATCAAAAAACCCATGGATCATGAGACCACCAAGTGGTACCAGGTTGATGTCATGGCTCACTGCTCACATCAGGAGACTGAGCTGGTATCGCTGGTCTCTGTGAATATCCAAGTGCAGGATGTCAATGACAACAGACCTGTGTTTGAGGCAGATCCCTACAGAGCTTTTGTCATGGAGAACATGCCTTCAGGAACCACAGTCATTCAAGTGACAGCTATTGACCAGGACATGGGAAGTGACGGGCAGGTGACCTACAGTCTGGAATCAGAATCTGGCAACCTCCACGGGCTCTTCACCATCGATGGTGAGAGCGGGTGGATCACCACACTGAAAGAGCTGGACTGTGAAGACCAGGAGATCTATCGCTTTTATGTGGTGGCCACTGATCATGGCAGGAAGGTCCAGCTCTCTTCCCAAACCCTGGTGGAGGTCACTGTCTCCGATGAAAACGACAATGCCCCACAGTTCACCTCAGATTTCTACAAGGGGTCAGTCATTGAGAACGCGGAGCCGGGGCAGGTCGTTGTCACCCTGAGCACCATCGACGCGGACATCTCCGAGCAGAACCGGCGGGTCACGTGCTACATCACCGGTGAGTTTTTCCTGACTTTGAATCTCCAGGGGGCAAGAAGAGAGTATCATCTCAAAGTGAGGATTTGATACCTTGTTTTACAGATTATTAGTACAGAAACAGTGTTATGCTGACAGTCCTGTCAGAAGCAGGAGATGAAGGTTGAGCTCTATCATGAGCTGGACTCTTCAGTTAATGCATCTGGGGAATACAAAACCCTTTAGTAACTAACTGCAGTGGGTGGAATGATCATTAAAATAACTATCTCACCGCTGAATCGTCCTATTTCTTTGGGAATAAATAAATAAATAAGATACATGTAAGTAATTACACTCTAGTGTAGAAATATTTATTTATGCTTTCTCAACAGAGGAATAATTAAGACAGTGTAATTGTAATATCTATTGGAAGGACAGAAGAGGCGGCACAGCAGGAAGGAAGATTTTTCTCACATAGATACTATGATCTGTATTTAAGTTCTTTGACCTAGCTTTTTCTCCTGCCAGCAGTGCGGTCAGTTTACACATCACACATATACCTGTAGCCTGTCTGTGTTTTTTAATAACTATATATAACTTTTTGGTATTAAATGTGTTTCCTACAAAACCACTTGGAGTCTGGCTTAATAACAAGGCTGCAGTTAGTCACTCTGCACTGGGGGATATTTAAGACTGTCACGTCAATCTTAATAAAGGTTTTGGCTAACAAGAAATACTAAAAATTACTCTTATATCCCTGAAACATCACATGTGCCAACTAAAATTAACCACTTCTGTAAAATAACAAAAAAGTTACACTGGAATGTTTGTTGTGCATCTGCACAAGTAGAAGCTTGATTTTATGGTGGTTTTTGACCCTAAAGGGTCTTTCTAAGACCTGGAGCAGATACTTCAAATTAAAATGTTTGTTCATACTCAAATGAGGACCCTTCAGGGTCAAAACATTAGGCCAGATCATGCTGCAGCCTGTTATCTATTATTGTAACCATCCAAAACAGGGGAGGAATGCTGGTACTTTCATTTGGTTTATGGCATGCCTAGGTATTTGCAAGCCTTTAGGAGGAAAGATTTAATCCATTATGTATTCACATTTCTGCCATCTTAAAGATAGTAGTAACTTCCACGTACTTTAAACCTGAGAGGATGCACACTCATGTTAGGGGGTGAGAACCTTGTGCTCTCTGTGCTCTGCACGTAGAAGCAAATAAACATGTAAATGCAGCAAAAGAGAGAATTAGGTGAACACAGAGCCCAGCTTCCCCATGTCCACATTGATTTCAAACACACAGAAACTAAATCTGGGCATGGGCTGGTGTTTCCCAGCATCAGAAGAAGAGCTAGTAGAGGTGTCACTGTGCCTCCAGCTCCACCACTTCATCACTGCAGCACAAATGAAAGCAGAAAGGGAGTGAATTTAATTTATCCCACTGTGTGAGACCCTTCAGAGTCTAACACTGATTCCACACCCAGCTCTCTTCACTGGCTCCCATTGCCTGCCGTGCTTCCTCCTGGGTCAGGAAGAGGACACCAGCTCCTTCCCAGGAGAGGGATTCTCCAGTGGCAGCAGCCAGCCCATTTAAAATCCAACATGTGTAACAACAGTAGGAGCAGCATGAATCTGGTGGACCAGAGAGCCTGCTTAGTCTGGATTTACCTGTCCCTCATCATTTGGCTCTTACAGAAACAAAAAGTAGCCCCAGAAAACAAAGCTATACATTAAATACCTCTGTAGGTTAAGAGGAAGTACAGCTATACATGGTACCATAACAATAAGATCCAAACAATGTCTGTAGGGTATTTACAACTCTCAGATCCCTTTAGGAACATGCACCGAGAAAGACTGACAGGCTTTGGGAAGGTGAGACACTGTGGTTTTGAGGCAATGAATATGCACACCTGCAGAACATTACTGACTTTTCTGCAATCAGTTGTTTCCTTCTCCCACTGTAATGTGCAGACAGGGAATAACTAAAACATGCAGGGTATTTCCCAGCTGTGCAGTGAGGTTGAGCAAAAGCTCCTCACCTGCTGGATGCACCACCAGTGCCCTTTCTGCATCACCAGTGTGAGTCAGAGAGTCATGGAATCATTTAAGCTGGAAAAGACCTCTAAGAGCATCAAAGTCCTTCAGGTCTCCTAAGGAACCATCAGTGGACACACCTATATTCCCTTTCCTTATCACTTCTGATGTTCAGCACTTAGTAAATGCCTTTTTTTACTTGCTTCCCCCTTCCAGAAGGAGATGTACTGGGACAGTTCACAGTTGACCAAATTGAGGGCGAATGGACAATTTCTTCCAAGAAGCCTCTGGACAGAGAAGATACGGAGAAATATCTGCTCAAGGTTATGGCCTCTGATGGGAAATTTCAGGCTGCCACCGAAGTGGAAATTTTTGTACTGGATATCAATGACAACAGCCCTGAGTGTGGCCAGGTAAGACATCTGTTCTGGGACATCAGGGGCATAAAGGGAGGTCCTGGGAGGGAAAGAACACAATAGCAAAGAAGAAAGAACAGGCAGAGCATGTTAAAGGGTTTGGCTTGTCATAATTCTTCTCACACGATCCTGTTGCTTTGATTATGCTTAACAATTTTAATTAAGCTGCATGTCAAGCAAGAATATTAAGTCTAGCCTCCAAGCATGTTTGCCAGCAGCAAGTGAGAGCCTAAGCATTATGAAGAGTAATTTTTGGCGATAAACAATGCCAGGAAGCCTCCTGGGAAGGGGCATGTAAATTACCAAGTTTTATATCCTGCTAAGCTGGGAGATTCCCATCAGGAGGTTTGTTGCTGTAGAGAGCTGATCGCTGGTGTGGACGTCACCCATGGTGAGAACGAACAGAGGTGGTTACTTCCCAAAGGAGATTCAAAGGCTTGTGTGAAATGAGCTCACTGGTCCCAGTCCACACCCCAGCAGCCAAGAACAGGAGGAACATTGTGTTCCCCTATAAACCACAGGGTTTATCCTTCTCCGTGAAGCTTCTGTTGGTCTGTTCCCCCCCACATGGGATGGAGGTGTTTTGGAGATGGCTCAGATGCCAATGATTTCTTCTGTTCTGTCCAGATATTCTACACCGGGAGGGTCTCTGAAGATGCTGGGCCGGGCCTTTTCATTTTGAAAATATCAGCGACCGACCCCGACGTCGGCAGCAATGCCCAGATAACGTACAGCCTGCACGGCCCCGGCGCCGAGGAGTTCCGGCTGGGCCCACATACAGGTGAGAGCAGGCTAACGGGATGCTTTTATCCTCTCCCTCACCCACCCCTGAGAAATGCAAGCTCCCAGCATGGCTCAACACTTATCTCCTCTTGAGCAAGCACAAGGAACTGTTCATTCCAGCTGTCCCAAGCTAGGAAGGAATGGCCACAGCATAGAGGAGAGAGGTCGGCATCATCCTGCTCGCTCTCTTTACAAATGTTGTTAAAATGAAGGGCAGACACTATTGCTAACAGCCAGCTCTCAAGGAGGAGAGAGCAGCAAGTATTTGGCTTGAACCAAAGACACAAGTTCTAAATTCTAAATCACCTCTGTCGGGTCTTGGGCAGTGTATTTACCCAAACAGACTTGGTGATCATTCTAGAGATCACTTGGAGTTCATTGCATTGCAAAAAGCTCAGTACAGTGGGGTTTAGAAGTACAATTTATTTATGAACAGTTTTATCCCATGATGGCATCCCTTGGATGAAGTCCAGCTGAACTTGCAGGACTCCCCATGCAAAGCCTTGCCAGGGCCCTGGCTGGCAGTGATCCGAGGATAGCCCTGAGCAATGTGGCGTGGACACATCACCACTATTAGCTCAATTATTGTCTCCCACGGTTCATCCAGGAAAACAGCTGAACCTCTCTGAGGTCTTGCAGGCTGTGGCTGTGATTGCTGGAGACACGACCACCTCCTGTTCTTTCCCACAGGGGAGCTGACCACATCTGCACCCCTTGACCGTGAGCAGAAGCCCATGTACCACCTCGTAGCCAAAGCCACTGACGGCGGGGGCCGTTCCTGCCAGGCTGATGTGACGCTGATCATTGAGGACACCAATGACAACGCACCAAGGTTCTTCCCCAGTCACTGCGCCGTGGCCGTCTTTGATAACACCACAACCAAGACACCCATCGCCGTGGTTGCTGCCAGGGACCTTGATGAAGGTGAGTCAGAATGGGGTTATGTGTTAGTAGAGTTCATCTTTCATTCTGAATAGAAGCCTTTGAAACCTAGGGAAGTGCCACAGCAATGGGCTTAGATGACTGAATCTTGGCGAAGATGTGCCTGGATCTCATTGCTGACATGATCTTGACTACTGGGCTAGCATCAGCATTTTTGTGACGCTGTTGGGAGCGCAGTATCTGTAGAAACATGCAGACCTTCTTTGAGACCATGCTCAGTAACTGTAATTGTGATGCGCAGCACAAACTGTGACACAGGGATCCAAACTGGACAGAAACTTTATCAAAGGTGGGGACTGAGAATGAGTGGAATAAGGAAAAAAGGAGTTTTAGATATGGGTAGGGTAGGTAATCTGGATGGAGAGGTCCTGAAGACACAAAGATTCTCAGAAGTATAGGTAAGGCTCCTAAGAAAGGAACTTTCAGTAAACCTCTCCAGCAGAGACTGAATTTAGGACGACAGAGAAGCAAGATCATATTTATCTTCTTTGGAAGCAGATATGAAGGCAAATTACGTTTGAAAACAAGGTAATTAAAAATGGGAAACACCAGTTAATACAGACAGGTGACACTGGTAGATATTGGTGAGGGTGGCTAGATGTCTGAACCTGCAGATGTTCATATAGTGTTCATACAGCCTCCATTTTCCCTGGGACTGAAGGTTATTAAGTGCATATAGTCCTAAAGGATTATAAATAAATAAACCCAGCAGCATCCCTGCCCGTGAATTATTGCAGCCTATCCCTTACCCTTCCAGGTCTCAACGCTGAGGTGATCTATTCTCTGTCTGACTCTGCCAATGGGCACTTTTCAATTGAGGAAACCACAGGGGTGATCCGCCTGGAAAAGCCTCTGAAGGATTCCCAGCACTCAGCGTTTGAGCTGACAGTCTGTGCCACCGACCGGGGCACCCCGGAGCCCCTCTCTTCTCTGGGCACTGTCACTGTCTCTGTTGTGGATCTCAATGAGTACCTGCCTGTTTTCCTGGCCCCTGAATACGTGGCCATGGTAAAAGAAGACGTGGCTGTGGGTACCGAGGTCCTCAACTTGTCAGCCCTGACGAGGGACAATGCAGAAAACACAGAGATCAAGTATGAAATTGTGAACGGCAACGACCACGGGAAATTCCAGCTCAACTCAAACACAGGTAAAATGATCTTGTGCCCGAGCAAGTCCAGGTTGATCCAACATCAAAGGCTGTCTTTGTGTGCATCTTCTCTGGTTCTTCTCCATTTGGCTCCCACTTCTGCTCCCCTCTGTCTTTACCTAGCACAAGGGTAGGGAATACAGTCTTCTTTCTGTTTCAAATTTTGCCATCCAGGTCACTTAAGGAGTGATCCAAATCTTACTGAAATTAATGGAAAGATTCCTTCTATGTGTCTGAGACAGGTCCATGTGAATGAGGGATACGTGGAGAACAGGATGAAGAAATTTTCCCACTTCCAAATGCAGGAGAAAGTGGTTTCATTTAAAAAGTCTTTCCATTCGGGTCCCACAGGGAACCTGCAGCCCAGGGTGACAGGCAGCTTTCTGGGTAGCACTCAACAAACATGGATAATAGCACCCTAACCATGGGCAGGTGTTGAGCCAGGATTACCAGCCAAATAAAGCCCTGTTCTGTTTGCACAGCGATGTGATAAGAGCTGTTATCAGAAGGCCAGTGTTAACTCCCTGAAACGAGCCCTTGGCTGCGTCAGCAATGGCCTTCTGCCCTTGGCTGTAACATCCTCATCAGTGGAGCCTCAGCCTCTCTGGTCACTTCGCTCTTGATAATTCTTCCACATCAAGGTCAAAGTTAGGTCAACTGCACCATTTCAGCTGGCAGTTTGGCAGTTGTCTTGGCATATCTGCAGTATTCTGAGAAATCTCACATCCCATTCATTCAAAGTATTTCCTGTCTTTTCCTCCCCATCTGGCAATGCAGGTGCCTTATACATAAACGGGAGCCTGGACTTTGAAGCGAGTCACGAGTATTATCTGTCCATCGAGGGCACGAGGAAGGGCTCAGCCTCTCTCAGCGATGTGACCATGGTGGTGATCAACATAACTGACATTAATGACCACGCACCAGAGTTCGTCCAAGACCCTTACTTCACTGACATCCGGGAGGATGCTGCTGTTGGAGAAATCATCCTCACGGTATGACTATGAACCCAGCCAGCTGCCTTTACCTGTTCTTTATTTGTGCTATGCAATAATCACTCCTGTTATGCACTTTACTTTTCCTTGGACACAGTGACCTCAGTGGGCTTGTGACATTCAGCATCTAAAATTAAATCATGACTTTAAAAAAGGATGATTGGCAGAATTCCTGAGACTCCATAGACATGGAGAACACTTGGCCTGATATGACCCCTTTAAGTGAAAATTAAGGGTGGGCTCAGGAGAACATCCCAAAAAAACTAAAATGCCTGAAAAAGGACAATACCCTTGTGGCCTGGGGAAGGCAGAGGCTTCTCTGGGCAGAATAGCAGAGCCCAAGGTGATGAGGAGTTCCCTGTCCAGCCTGTTACCATCATGGTAAAGTCCGGAAAAGGACTAGGAGAAAGCTGAGAAAACTATGTTGTCTTGAAAAAACTATTGGATGACACTTACTTGAATCATCTTCCTTTCCCCCTCCTCATGTGAGGGAAGCTCAAACCAATACCCTTAAATGACAAAGTGGTCCCATTTCTCCATGGCATGTCCATTTTGGCCCAAGGGTCCTAGCAGGGTTGTTTTTTTTTCCAAACAGGTGTCAGCTGATGACTTGGATGGGTCAATGAACAATCAGATCACATATTCCATTGTGGAAGGGAACGCACTGGGACACTTTGCCATTCAACCCAAAAATGGGCAGATCAGCATCGCCAAGCATCTGGACAGGGAGGAGGTGAGTTCAGGAAAATGAGAATGGGAATGCTGAAACAGATGTGTCCCAAAAGACTGAGGGAGAACAGTATACTCAACACCTCCTGTTTTCTGAATTATTTACTCATAATATTGTCGGTAGAAGACAAGGCATTGATTTGTTTTCTAGACTCACAAATACTGCAGTAGGAAGGCTGGGATTTAGGAAAGGCAATATAGAATCATAGAATGGTTTGGGTTGGAAGGGACTTCAGGGATCATCTAGTTCCAACCCCTTCCATGGGCAAGGACACCTTCCACAGCTCTGAACAAAGCTCTGGTCTGCTCCACTGGTACCTCAGGCTGGCTGGGTGAGAGTCAGCTCCAAACTGGAAACCAGCATAGTTGGGTTCTGCTTCTCTGCATTAGAGAAAACACGTGTGCGGAGGAGAAAGGTCACCTGGACAATCTCTCATTCATAAACAGCAGCAGCTTGTCTCAATCTGCCAGAGTTCAGAAGAGCTTTGGACAATGCTCTCAGGCACATGGTGGGATTCTTGGGATGTCCTGCACAGGGACAGGAGCTGATCCTGATGGGTCCCTTCCAGCTCAGCTTATTCTGTAATTCTACGATTCTTAAACCACTATTGACAGGTGTTTGCCCAGTTTCATCCATCCTTGCCAAGTTGTTTCTCTTGTCTGCAACTGTTGCGAGGCTGATTTAGTTTATCTTTGAGTGAGATTTATGGATGGAGAGCCTTAGCTAAGGGCAAAGCTGTTGAGGCCATGGTGCACGGCCTCGGGCATTTCAACAAGCTGCAGCAGAATAAAACTTCAATGTGAAAAAGGCACCATTCTGCCATTTCTCCAAGTAATCCTGCGCTACAAATCCTCCAGGTCCCCAGTTACTCCCTGACAGTTCGAGCCACGGACAACGGCCACCCTGCTCAGTTCAGTGATGTCCCTGTGCATGTCCACGTCTCTGATGTCAATGACAACCCTCCTCGGTTCTTCCAGCTCAACTACAGTGTGGTGGTGCAGGTAAGCCAGGAGACAGTTTGTCCTCCCAATCCCTCTCGTGGCACTAAGGAACTCGTGCCTGGGCTGCTGTTGGAGCAGAGTCGGGAGAGGGTGATGAATCATATTGCTGCTTTGTGCTCTGTGTGTTCTAGGACAGGGGTGGGATGTGTTTCCCTGTTCCTGATCCAGCAGCTCCTGGGGCACTGTAGGTTCCCCTGGGCCATTTCTCTTTGCTTCTCTTCCTCCAATAGTATCTTTCCCCATTTCAGGAGAATGCTCCCATGGGGACAAGTGTCCTGGAGCTGATTATGAGCGACAGAGACTCCCCAGAAAATGGACCACCATACTCGTTCCAGATCACCCAGGGCAATGATGGGAAAGCCTTTGAAGTCACCCAAAATGGTCTGCTGGTGACATCATCTGTCCTGAACAGAAGAATGAAAGAACAGTACCTATTGCAAGTTCAGGTAGAGCCTGTGTTACTGTCCTGGTGTCTGAATTCCCCAGCCAGCTTAAGTAGCAATAAAATGCGATTAGCATGGCCCAGCTGAATGAAAACATCTCTGGCTTTGAAGAAATCCAATCCAGGCACAAATTGTGCAGCTTGGAGCCAGCTCCAGAGCTCATTTCTCCACACAGTCTGCCCACAAGAAGCAGGGGGCCAGCTTCTGTGTTGATAAAATCAGATAATATGATCATGAAAAATACTCTGTCAGCAGTTTCCTTAGACAGATGCTTTCCCCATAATCATTCTAGTGAATTCCAATTTAAAGTGAGACCTGGATCTGGTCCTGCAAGCTTTCTCTAATTATCCTTGTCATTTAAGAAGTGGTTTAAGTTCCTCTTCAAAAAGGATTTCTATTGTTGCAGAATGAATTCATTATTTTTCAGTGTTATCAGTAAGGATAGTCCATTACAAACAAAAGGATAATAACATGTAAAGTACATACTTCTTCAGTAATGGCAGTTGTTGTAAAAGCTGGGTACTATTATATTACAAACCTCAACCTCTAACTGCTTAGCATTAGGGAGAAATTTATCCCATAATCTGATTATTCGCATTTTTCTGTTTGAGGTTCCTTGACTCAATGCTAGACAGACATTGTCAGAGGTGGGACAGGGGCTCAAACAGCCCGGAAGGTGAGCGAATGTGTTGATGTGCGTAACTGCTTCACGTCTCCGTGCGCTCAGTTACGCATGGAACCACACGCATTGGCAACATCACAAAACATTATTAACCCTCAGGAATTCAGAGCCACTCCAAGGTGCCTCAGCTGCTGCTGAATGCACAGGGAAATGAGTATGACCCCACTGCTGGCAGAAGGCCTCAATCAGTCTCCATGCTGGAAGGGATGCTGCCCTTTCCCTGGAGCCTTCTCCAGGCAGAGCACCAACACTGCTGCAAATTTTTCACCTTCCTTCTTCATTCCCAACCTGCTGCCTGAGAGCTTCCACTCACTGCTCCCTGAAAGGCACTCTCCTTTGCAAGACCTCGCCGGTCAGGTGAGGTGACAGTAAGTCAGCATGTGGCTGTAGCAGATCCTTCTGTTTCTCTTGCCAGGTCTCCGACAGTGGCATCCCTCCCCTCTCCTCATCTGCATTTATAAATATCCAAGTGACTGAGCAGAGCCACTACGCCCCCTCAGCCCTTCCCCTGGAAATATTCATCACCACCAACGAGGAATCGTTCCGAGGTGGCGTTCTGGGCAAGATCCACGCCACAGACCGGGACCCCCATGACACGCTGGTGTACACTTTGGTGGCACAAGTGCCCAAGGAGGGGCTCTTCTCTGTCGGGGCTGCAGATGGGAAGATCATTGCTGGAGACAAGCTCCCCCACGGCCACTACCTTCTGAACGTGACAGTCAGTGATGGAACGTTCACAGCCACCACGAGCGTCAGCGTCCACGTGTGGTGCTTCACACAGGAGGCCTTGGACAAGGCAGTGGTGCTGCACTTCCGACACCTCTCCCCCGAGGAGTTTGTGGGGGACCACTGGCGCAACTTGCAGAGATTTCTGGGGAACATCCTTGTCACCCGGCGCCAGAACATCCACATGGCCAGCCTGCAGCCTGCAGCTGCCTCTGATGGAGTGGATCTGCTCCTGGCTGTTGGAGAGCCACACGGCTCCCTGTACGAGCCACGGGTGCTGGCAAACAAGCTCACCGGGTCAGCTGGGGAGATGGACCAGCTCGTCGGGCTCCGGATGAAGAAAGCGATCCATGTGCCCTGTCACGGGTCAGACTGTGCCCACCGTGTCTGCAAGGAGACCATCCAGCTGGATCCAGGCATGATGTCCACGTACAGCACTGCCCGGCTCAGCGTCCTCACCCCACGGCACAGCTTGGAGCAAATCTGCTCGTGCAATGGTGAGCAACCCTTCCCGGCAGTGTCTGACCCTGTAAACCTGGGCATGTTGTGTTTTCCTTCAGTACGTTGTAGAGCACCTGGATTTTCCATGGAATTAGGTTCCCCAGTGACCAACAGCTCTGCCCACAATTTCAAAGACTCTTAGAGTCTGAAAGTTTCATATAGTCTATTTTTAAATAGAAATTAATCTCCTGTAGTGTTTAATAACAGCAACATCTGTCTCTGTCATTGGGAAAACCCACTCATACATAGCAGGTAATGAAGGTCAGTGATCAGAATTTTGATCTGTGATCTCATATGTTGATCCTGGACCTGGCAAAGCACAGAGTAACCAATAAATATGAGGAAAGCCAAATAAAGCATATTCGTTATACTGGCTCTAGAATACTTTGAGAAATGATTAGAGGGAGCAGGGATCAGTAACACTAAGGCAGGGATGTAAGGGGATACCATAGAATAATATAAAGACTTAATAAGGAGGGAGAAATTCAAGGGTGTTGTAGATCATGCTGAGGGCACCTTGAAGGACAGAAATAGCCGGGCTGAAATTTCAGGGTTGCTTCATAGTTGAGTAGATAGGAGAAATATGGGGAGCTCCCAGTGGGACTGTGGGAGATGCAGTGCAGGGATCCATGGGTTGCCTGGGGTGGGACTGCTCCTGGACAGTTGTGGCATCAGGCTAGGAAAAGAGGTGAAGTTTGATGCAGTCCATAGGCTCAAAGTGCCACAAAGATGAGACCTTTTTTTCATTCTCCTTTCAGGAACAGCTGTGAGGTTTGGTGGCCACAGCTACATTTGGTACCAGCACTCCCAGGCTGGCTCCTGGCACATGCACTTTCGCCTCAAGACCCACCAGCATCACGCGGTCGTGTTCTATGCCAACGGGACTGACCACGCCACTCTGGAGGTGTGTATTGCAGTGCAGGGGGATCTCTCTCCAGAGTTACAAAAGCCTTACTCTTTCAGGGCAGCGAATCACAGAAAGAATATGCGAAAATTTGTACCCGTAGTAATTCATGTAGCTGAAATACGAGACTTGCGAAGACCAAATGAGAGCCAAGCACAGTTTGGTAATTGCTGCAACCACAACTGTGAATTGTTCTTTACACCTGTGAATGCATGTGTTGGTCTCTGGTGTGAAGTCATCAGACACCCACAACAGGTGTACATCACTTTCTTTCCTACAGCTTGCTTCTTCATTCCTCTCTCCATTCTCTTCATTCTCCTCACTCCTCTGGGAGGCATCACACCTCCCAGGACAAAGAATTTAGGAGGTGGAGTTGTCCACAAACTGGTCTGCTTCTACTTTAGCAAACTTTTCCTCAGACCTCAAATTAAAGGTGCTTTACAATAATGGATGGAACAGACAAAACAGGAGTCCTAAATTATATTTTTCACACACACACACACTCCTCTTTTCAACCACTTTCTTCAGATGATTTCACTATTTTAGACACCTGCAGAGACAGGAACATTTCATTCTGATAGCTCTCCCCCCTTTGACTGAACACTGAACCTACCAAAGCATTCAAAGATCATCTCCCTCTTCCACCTTGGCAACAGAAAGAAAGCAGCAGATGACTAAAGAATAGGAGTTTTATATATTCTTCATCAGCTGAATTCGGACTAATTGGAGACTAAGATCACAGGACATGCTTACTAGCTTACAGAGATTTATCCTTGGGACTCATCACACTGAGATCTACACAGTATATCCTACCTGGATGTGTTCATCCTGTCCTTGAATTCCCCCATCCCTTCTCATGGTTTCACAACCCCATCTTCCTGTTGTGAAACACTTTTCTTTCCACTGTTATAAAAGACAGGGAGCTGCACAGCAGCCAACCCCCACACACATACCTGTTCCACATACTTCAAGCTCCTGCTGCCACAGCCATCACTCCTGAAGTGCAGGAGCAAAGAAACATCATCCATATGTCCTCATCTCTGAGAGTGACTTTACGCTGCACTGTAAAGGGCCAGTGAGAAAAACTTCTCAAGAAGGGTCTCAAGCTTTCTGTCTCACCTCTGGGGAGGAGAGTCACCAAATAGTTCATCAGAAGGAATCCAGCACTTTAGATAGTGCTCAAGAAGTACAAGATGGCAAGGAACTCCACTGATGCAGGCCAGTACAGGGAGTCAAGGGAGAAAAGGCTCATTGTTGGTGGAGTTCAGCCCATGATCTCCTGTGCCCAAGCTTGTCTCCACAAGCTTTTCAATAGGAAACATTCATAAAGCCTCCTTCATAAAAGTGCTTGTGAATCATTTCTTTCCTGACTCACTTTATTAGCAATATCTTAGGGATAAAAAAGTTTCTAAACCACCTGGCCTCATAAAAATGAAGGAATCCCTCAAGATTTTAAACTTTGCAGACTGCAGTACTCCAGATATGAGCCAAAGCCTTGAAAGGACCGTAAGTAATGGTTTGTAGATTTGGTGAAGAGGATGAGCTCTCCCAGGAGCATGAATATCATCGCATTTCCAGTCTCTAAGCTCTCCTGATGTTCAGAAATAGGATGCAGCAAGAGGATGGCAGACCAGGCAAACTGGGAAAGGCTTGGCAGCCTGTCAGTTCTTGCTCCAGGGAATTGAGTTCTCAGCTCTCTCCCAGCCCCAGAAATTGATAACCCAAATCTACAGACCCATCTGAAGTAAAATCATGTTCCTGCAGATGAAGTGAAGTGACAAAGTTCTCTGGTGTGCTTGCCAATTGTGCAAAGGGATTTACACACGTGTTGCCCTGAGGCCCTTCCATGGCATGTGCCAGCTCCTTCTTTTTCTTCCTTCCTTCAGCAGTTGCTCTTTCCTCCCACTGGGATTTATTTATACCGTGGGCTTCTCTCAGAGTTAACTATTGTCCTGCTCTGCTTCTGTCCCCTCCAGAGTAGCCCCTTCATATTGTCTGTGGGTTTCTCTAGAGTCAGTGTAGCCCATGATCATTCCTCCTCTTCTAACCCCTTCCATCCCTCCTCACTGTCTCTGATGTCCCCCATGGACATCTCTCCTGCCTGGGATGAATTCCTGGATGTTACATAGCAGGCTCTGCAGGTTTCCCACAGACACTTCATTCCATCTCTTTTCTCCCTCTCCATAGCCTCTTGGCCTCTGTGAGAGACAGGTTTTATCAACAAAGCACTGGGGAAATAAAGGTGAAAAAGGGGTTTAACCCTCACTTCACCCCAAAACAACACAACTAACTTTTCCTTTCTTTGTCATCTATGACTTTTAAAGATGAATCTTGGGCCAGAAATAGGAATTTCTGATGTCCCAGTTTAATGGAGAAGACATTGGTGTGGTTCAGTTTTAGCAGCTCAATACCTTGTCTCTCTCCAGTCTGGTGGAAATCAAGGATCGGGTTGCAGCACGTATCCATACCTTTGGCCTGGCATTCCAGCATGGTACAACAGTAATTCCTCTCTCTGCCTCCCAAGTCCTCATTTTCTCCTCCAGAGAAAGCTGTAGGTGCTTCTCCTCAACAGGATTCTTTCAGCACCCTCACCCCTGCCAAAGGGGCAACTGCTCCAGCACCTTCCCCACCACTAACGAGACAGCGAGAACGGAACAAAAGCCACGGGGCCCAGCACAAGAGTCCATCTGTGACTGGTGATGCAGCTACGGATAGTCTGAATGCCGGGGCTCTGATCAGGCTCAGGAAGGTGGGAGAAAGGGCAGGCAGCTGCAGCAGTAGCAGTATGATCCCATGGCTCTGCTCTCTGTTACGTGGAAAGATGAGCTTCCCTCCTTGCATGCTGGTCAAGGCTGCCGGGAAGGACCACGGGTGAATTGTGCCAGAGGGATATTTTGCAAAATAAGGGAAGTTGCAGTCACTTAAACAGGCTTTAATTGATCCAAGCATAGGTTAATACTGGTGAAAGGGACTGCATTTGCCTAGCTTGTACTTCTTGGAATCAGAAAGTTGGGAGTCATCTCAATTGTCAGAGTGAAGGCAGGGAGAGAGGAACAAGCAGCAGGAGAAATGTTGAAACCCTTCATAAACAGCAGCCACCCGTGTCACAGCTACCTATGACTTCTGTTTTACAGATGGTTAATGGAGTGCCTCAGCTTGGGTACAGCTGCCGGGGGAACTCCCCTGGGAACCTCTCCTCCTCACGGTTTGTGAGCGACGGCGAGTGGCACTCAGTGTTCCTGGAGGTGAAGAACACTTCCGTCCGCCTGCTCATCGATGGCCTGGGAAACGCCTCTCTCCAGCTGCCAGGGACCTGTAGCATCTTCCAGGGCAGACGAGACCTGATTTTTGGGGGCTTCCGACAGTCGTTGCAGTCCCAGAGAGTCACACGGGGGTTCAGGGGCTGCCTGGACGTGGTTGCCATCAACGGCAGAGAAGTGGTTCTCCTTCCCGGGAAAGGGCAGTCGAAGGAAGTCTTGGAGGAGGTGGGGATAAGGCAGTGCTGCTCCCCCACCGGTGCCTGCAGCAGCAACCCTTGCCTCAACAACGGGATGTGCTCCGAAACTCATGGAGGAGGTATGTGAACATCCCACTCAGAGCTGGAGGAGAGCAATAAGCACTGAGGGGGGGAAAGATGCAACAACTTTACTCATCCCCATAGAGGGGCTATTCCAGAGGGGAAGCAGAAGTCCTCTGTCCCAGGGGACCTCAAGTGACTCAGTGCAGCAGCAGCTGCAGGGTATGAGATCATCATCCTGGCTCTCACCAGTGGACCATGGGCCCAGAGGGCAGGAAGGTGTTTCTAAGGAGTGTGCATGACATAGGAGAGCAGAGTGTTGCCAAAAACTCAAATGCAAATAGAAATTCCACCCACCCCCCTGCATCCTTTTTCTTAAGGAGCTGTTAACAGGGCTGGAATCAGGCAAGATGGGATCATGCCGTGATGGTATCTGGGCAGAAACAAGCCAAGATCTTGGTCTCTTCCCACTGCAGTGAGCGACTCCCCAGGGCTATGCAAAGGGATATGGGAAAACTGTAAGCTCAAACCCAAAAGTCCCCGGCTAACAGGGGGTGCACACACCCAAAAGAGGTTTGATAAAGGCTGTGCCCTAGGCAGTGCCACTGCTGCCCCGTTCCTGCCGTCAGAGGGGCTCCTTGCAGTGAGCTGTATCACAGGGCCGGGGGCTGTGAGGAGAGGAGCTGCTCCCCCGGGTGTCACTGCCCTACACCTCGTTGTAGCTGCCAGCCCAGCAGGGCTGCACCCCATAACACCCCGCCTATGGGATGGGTACTGCCTGTGCCTCGGCCCCTCTGAGGGGCAGGGGGATGCTTCCCACGCTGCTGCGTGGGGCAGAAGCTGCTCCTGCAGCTCCGTGCTCTTTGGGGCCCTTGCCAAAGCACACCCTGCCCGGCGAGCAAGTGAGGACAGAGGAGGCACCACCTTCTCCTGCCCTGCCCGCTGCCTCTGGGAACAAGATTCCCAGCCCTGTCGACTCAGCAGCTGCCTGGTTCAGGTGAACTTGTTTGACACCAGATGTAAATGTACAGAACAGTTAAGTCTGGCTGGCACTCACAGCTCAGCCTTCAGACCCTCTGCACAGAAAACCTCTCTGGCTGGGCTGGAAGGGGCTCAAAGCCGACGAGGGGAGAACACATCTCTGCTCTAAGTCAAGGCATCCCCTGCTTTCATTGCAGAAAGAATACAGTGGGAGGGGAAGGTGAAAAATCACTCCCTCGGTAATAACCTAATGATCATCCAGTGCCCTTCCCATAGTTTCCTTCGGAGATGAACAATTTCTCCTGCAAATGGCCCAGCTGAGCAGGAAAGAGCCTGTGGGGCATGGCCTCAGGCAGGACACTGCTGCAGGGAAGGAATTGCTCAAGGGATGTTTATTTGTGAGGTTACCCTGGTTGCTTGGCTTCCCTGAGTGCGGTGGGCTCAGTCCTGGGGACCCCGAGCAGGCAGCAGAGTTTATGCAAAGCTGTGCCCAGGGATCCCGGGCGTGGGATTACAGCACAGGCAGGGACTCGCCTGTGGGAGCGAGCCCGGGGAGCCACGTGGCCGTGTGGGAACACATCTGTGGGGAGAGGGCCCCGGCCAGCCCAGCACCACCCCAACCACAGCGCTCAGGACCACAAACACAAGGGAGCCCCACATCCAGGACATGTGTTTGGGCACACACAGCCCCGTGGGCAATGTCCAGCACCTGCTGCACCAGTGTCAGCACGACCTTCTGGTACAGCCACTGACACACATGTGGGAACAGGCCCACAGTTGTTTGCCCCATGCTCTAAAGCAGGGTTGTTCAGCTTGTGGATGAGTAGCAAAGACTTTCCAAGTGTACTGAAAGGTGGAAACTCTGAATTTCCTGCATGGCAGCACCAGCTAGGTGATGAGCAGGAGCTCAGCACAGCCAGGGACATTCCCATGCTTAGGGCTACATTAAACAGCAGCCAGAAGCACAAACAGCAGGAGCCCCCTCTGAGTCCCTGGCTGTGCTGGGTTTCTCTCTGGCTGTGAGCAGACATCTCCTGTACGCAGGAGAAACTCGGCATGTTGAGACAGGCACTTCATACCACGAGAACTCGCAGGAGCAAAGACTCCTGAGAACAACAAATTACAGGGGATTGCACTTAACAGAGTCAGAAACTGTGAATCAGCCAGCCAAGTTCCCCTTCCTTTATCCCAGATTTGTCCCTCAGCTTCTGCATGCAATAAAGCTGTGCCCTGACTGCATCTCTGGTCTGTGTCACGAGAGGACAGGCTTGACTTGTTGCTCAGACAGCTCCCTAGTGCAGCTACATTGCCCCAGAGTGGCCACCCAGCCTCCAGCAACCCCACCAGGTCCTGTAACACACCCACCAGGCCTCCAGGGCTGGCCTGGGTGCCCCACAGCACCTGCTGCAGCAGCAAATACCTGCGCTTGGGTAGCTGTGTCGAGCCCTCTGTGGGGGCCGTCAGCACCAGGCGCTGCTCCTCCCTGTTCCTGCCTGTTTTTCCACACAGATATGTTCACTCTCACCCTCTCCAGGTTACACCTGCATCTGCCCCGGGCTGTTCTCTGGTGAGCACTGTGAGCTCGGGGACAGTCCCTGCGAGTCCAAGCCCTGCCTGCACGGGGGAACCTGCACCCTCTCGGCCACCGGCTACTCCTGCCACTGCCCTGACTGGTACCTGGGCGAAAGGTAAGGCCTGGGGGGGCTTTGGGACAGGTGACATCCCATGATGGGCTGAAAACATGAGCACTGCACATTTCTGGAGCTCACCAGATCCACACACTCTGGGATTAATTGCAAACTGCAGGTACCTGAGCATTGCAGCTGGGAGGTGTCCGAGGGCAGAGCTGAGCAGAAGAGGACACAAATAACTCTGCCATCGTGTGGCCATTGCCCCGCTGTGCCCGTCTCCTCTGAGCAGGAGGGAAAACACAAACATCTCCTCTGCTTACAGCTGCTTTGGTGCCTGCAGGTGCTGTGGGGCAGTTCAAAGTCTCTCCCCACACACTGCTGCTGCTCCCTGTGACGAGGGCTGAGTTCAGCAGTAACGGGAACACCTCAGCTGTGGTGGGGGGCCTGGCAGCAGGGTACAGGCACACACTGCACTGGGTGGCAGGAGGGTGCCCTGAGGTCAGGGGAAGCTGCCTGGCACAGTTGTGAGGTGCCCCCTGCTTCAGTAGCCTGAACACCCATCCTGCAGGGTGCCAAAGGGACTGTTTCTGTCCAGGACCAGCTCTACAGAGCTCATGTAGAGGAAATCTCTGTCCCAGCTCACAGCTGTGATTCATCCAATTCATCCAATTCAAATCTCAGCTCAAGACAATGGGCATCACCACCCCAGCCCAGCAGCCCCTCCAAGACCCCCACCCTGCCTCCAGCCCAGCCTGGTCAGAGATTTCCAGCGCAGGCTCCAACCACAGCACACCCAGTTCATCCTTCTGCCTTGCCCATGTAGCCAGGGTGAGCACTGGTCCTGTGGATCTAGGCAAAGGCAGAAATTACTCGTGCAGCTCTTGGAATAAAAGCCTGAATCTGAGCATTAGGTGGCAGTGTAATACCTGAAATCAGCCAGAGCCTGTGGGTGCACGTTGCACTCACCAGCTCACACATCCTAAATCACTGACTCCAACAAGAGCAGTGCGAACTCACAGAGTTTGTTCAGTAATAAGAACAAAAAAAAAAGGGAAGGAAAGCCAATAAAGCATTGTATATTCCCCCTAGCATAGGGAGGTCATTGCTGTTGGAAGGAAAGGTCCCCTGTACTGTTGGTGAACATTTAGGTTGTGTGGGCTGGAGCAGGACAGAGAAACAGAAATTCCATCTCAGTTCTGTAGATGGTCCATAAAATACCAAAAGTCCTCTCCAACAAGGATGTCCACTCAGCACCTCGCAGGGCAGTCTTTCCCCCAAATATTTACTGCAACCTGCAGACATCCACAGACCATCCAGAGGCTCCACAGAGCCTGGAAAATTTTGTAAGACGTTAACACACCTCAGACTGACCCTGAGCTCCCTAATTTAACAGGATGAGAGCATCTCTCTATGCAGTGCTAGCCCTAGAATTCCAAACACTCCTCTGAGGCAGGAAGCCCCCCATTTTAATTTGGGCACATGACTGAAAAATAGAACCACTCTGTAAAACATGGTCTCTTGAAAAGCATCGTTTTATACTCAAAGATCCTCTGCCAGGATAAGCAGGGAGCAGGAATCCAGCGAGGGAGGGAGAGCAGACCAGGACAGAGCATCCTCAGGTGATATAAGCCAGAGCCCTGAACAGGATGAGGCAGTTTTGGTGCATCCCGGACTTGTCGCTGTTGTACCAGGAACGGCGAGAAACGACACAGATTCCAGTCCAGGAAGAAAAGGATTTATTTATTAAATTACAAGCTGGTTTTTATATCTTAGTTCACTTGAATGGCACAAGGCCATTGGTCCCTGACCATCCACCTCCGTAGAATGATTGGTTAGATCTTACAACACCCATTTCAAAACATTTCTCTGGTCAGTATCACAACAATACTGCACAACAATCTTGCACCTGCAAGATAAAGGGATTAGTTTACAGAAACGTCTGTTTTCAGCCAGTGTCTGTGAGAAAGCAAAGACCTTCTCACAGACAGAGGCAGAAAGCTGGAAAATCTCTCTGCAACCCAGCTTTCAGCATCCACACAGACTGACAGGAGTTGTCTCCATCCCTTTCTCCCCACAGGTGCGAGAAGCTGGCGGAGGAGTGCCAAGACAACCCGTGCCGCAACGCCGGGCGCTGCGTGAGCAGCCAGGGCTCCGTCCACTGCATCTGCCCGTCGGATTACCAGGGGGACTACTGCACCCAGCCCATCATCACGCCCGCCATCGTGCCCACGCAGTGGGCGCTGGGCCCCGAGGAGATCGCGGAGATCGCGGCCGGCGTGCTGGGCGCGGCCATCCTGGCCGTGGCCTTCGTGCTCGTCCGCAAGCGCTGCCGCCACCGCGCCAAGGCGCACAAGCCGGTGGCCCGCGAGGACCCCGACCTGCTGTCCAAGAGCGAGTTCTCCAAGAGCGTGGGCGTGGGCACCCAGGGCGTGCCCCCCATCGAGCTCAACATCCTCAGCGACACGGCGCACAACAACCTGGACCGGGCCACGCCGGAGCAGCGCAAAGCCACCGGCACCCCGGAATTCGTCACCTTCAACTCGGCCAACGCCCCGAAGCACCGGGGCACCATCGTGTGCAGCGTGGCCCCCAACCTGCCCCCCGCTGCACCCCCCTCCAACTCTGACAACGAGTCCTTCATCAAGTGCACCTGGGCCAGGGAGGAGATGGGTCAGTAGCCACAGCTTTTTCTTGCTCTTACACGTCCCTCTTCCCCTTGGGAAGTGGATCTGAGGTTTGGAAACGTGAGGGAGAAATGGTGTTGGCTAAAGCCGAGCTAAGCAAGGGCTAATACTGCCCCAGCCCTGCTGTAGGGCCTTCATTGGCTCTTTCTTCCCTGTCCACCAGTACATCTCAGTTTTCTGCTATAACCTGCCTGGTCTTGTATGCAGTCAGCAGGGAAACCATTAATGCATAGCAGGTTGTGATCCTGGATCAAAAAAACCATGTAAAAGAGAAAAATTGAAGGAAAAAATTAAGATCCTAAAAGTCAGTGGGAATTTTAGTGAAGACATTTGCATCAGTGCTCCTGGGCAGAGGGATCACATTCTCGGGGAAACACCTTGAATGGCTCTGGACAGCAAGGTTACTCCAGGCAGGAGTTCTTCACAAAAGTAACTGCAGGGAAAGGGAGAGATCCAGGGGATCACAGGGTCACTGCCCCAATCCCTTCGTAACATGAGGTTTTTGCATCCAAACTGCCTGATGAAATGTGTCTTTTGGGTGCTAGAGTAGTGGGTATCTGTAGGCTGGTGGGGACACTGCCTCAGCACAACCAGGAGTGATCTCAGGTCCCTGAATTCCCAGAGTAGCAACTACACCTTCCCTGTCCCCATGTCTCCTCCCCAGTCTGCCACATCTCCTACAGGCTCGGAGCCTATAGAAGGAATTAGGAGGGCAAGAGAGAGGCAGCAATTGCTAGAGCTGGAGCTAACACTACTCTCTTGTGTTCCAGTCTACCCAGCAGAAACGACCTACTGGCCCCCCCGGTACCTGTCGTCAGATGTCCAGGAATATTCCCACTACGAGATCATTCAAGGCCCCCCTGCCCNCAGAACCTGGAGGACTTCCTGCCACTGGGCCCCGTGGACATGGCAGCATCCCAGTGCCAGAACGAGTACACGGCCATCAGCTACTACCCAGCGCAGCTGGTGCAGGGCGAGGGGGCCCCGTACCAGCCCGAGCCAGGCTACAAGAGGGTCAGCATGCGCCTGAGCGTGGCCCAGCCCTCCTACGCCGACTGCGAGCTGGGCCACCAGCCCAGCATCCGAGCCCAGCCCCTGCCACCACCCAACTACGAGGGCTCCGACATGGTGGAGAGTGACTACGGGAGCTGCGAGGAGGTGATGTTCTAACGGGGCTCGCTCGTGGGATGAGGAGAGAAGCACATCTCCACACGGAACAGAGTGCAGGGGGCTGGCACACGCTGCTGAAGGGAGGCCTGGGTGTGCCCCCCACAGCTTGCAGCGTCTCCCCCTGCATGGCTGGGTTGTAATTTTGGCTGGATCTTTCCCCTCGCTGCCCTCCATGGTGCTCCTGCTGCAAATGGAGGGGAAATGCTCCAGCCACTGCTGGGACATGGAGGATGCTCCTGGGATGCCAATGACTAACCTGCCTCCTCACCAAGGGGACTGCCTCCAAAACCATGTAGGACCACAGCATTCCACCTCCTCCCACCCCAGGCTCCCTAGCCACGGGGAGGATGAGGAGGAGGAGGGCAAGCACTGCAGGTATGGCAGCAGTCATGGTGGAGAAAGGTGTGAAAGGATTAGCAATAGACAGCCTGGCAGTGCCCCATGTGGGGTAGCAGAGGCTCCCTGCTCCCAGCTCTGGCTCCAAGGGCTTGCATCAAGCCAACAGTTTGCTCGTGGAATGGATCAGCTGGTGCAAACCCTCTTCATGTCTGCTCCCTGGCACTGGGAGAGAGAAGAGGGAATGCAGCTGGTCCCATCAGCACTTCCCTCACTGGCTAACAGAAGTCCAAGAGGGGGAAAAAAAAAAAAAAAAAAGGAAAAAAAAGAGTCAATTTCTGTAGAAAAACCAAGCAACAAGGTCTGTCACAGCAGGAACCACCCACAGACTCAAACCAGGCTGCCCAGTCGGGCTGTGCTCACACGAGTAAGGGGGACCCTGCCCCGAGGATTGTGTGCACAGCCTTGTCCCCTGGCTGTCCTGGTCCTGAGTGCAGCTGTACGTGGTCCTGGCAGCAGCAGGGACTCCGTGCTGTATCCCAGCAAGACTGGCCAGCACTGCCTGGAATCTCTGCCCAGAGAGGGGCACCGGGGCTACTCAGCGTGGGTTTGTCCCTTTGTCCTTGTGCTTGGAGATGTATCGTTTCTTCGTGAGAGGTTTTCTTTGGTTGGTTGTTTGATGTAACTTTTTTTTGTTGTTGAATTTTTGGAAAGTATTAAAAGAGTTTGGATTTTTGTACTACTACGATTTTATTCAGTTATCTCAGGGATTCTCTTGTAAATAAATTGGATATCCTTGCCTAGCTCCAGCCAGGGGGAAAACAGCTTATTACGGATGCCAGAAGCTTTCAGGGAAGTACCAGGACAGCATGTTAAATACATTTTTGAGGATCCTGTAAGGGCAGGAGGGACAAGGCAGACAGACCCACAGTACCTTGTCTTGCTTTGGGAAACCATGAGCCTCCTGTATCTCTTAGTTCAGGAGTAAAGGGCTTGAAAGGACCCAAACTGAAGCCCTGCTTTGATTTGCATCCCAAACAAACACCGCCTGTTTTACCTCTCAAAGCTCTCATGCGCTTCCACAACATTTTTTTACCAGCTCTGCCCAGAAGAAAGCAGTCCCTGCCTGGATTAGAACTATTTAATCTAGTTGGTTTTACTCTGCTTGGTAAATCCCTCTGAACATCATCCTAAAGGGGCACAATTCCTGCACTTTTTTTTGAGAACACTTAATTTTGAGGTGTCTCAGCAACAGTCTGCGACACCGTGAGAGAGAAGAGGGAACTAAGAGTGCCACTGTTGCTCATAAGGAAAACACAAATTGTTCCTCCCAGCAGCAGAAGCAGCACCAATAACAGTGATATTTTCCTCCAGAATTTTTAACTCTCTGGGGTTGCTTTGGCCAGTGGTCACAGCACAGGGCAAAAGCAACTGAGATGATGCTCCACCAAGTGACACCTGGGAAGGAGCAGCCTCAGCAAAGTCATTTCATGGGATGGGGACAGCCCTGCAGTGCTCAGCCTTAAGAAAGGATGGCTGTGGATCCCACCACGCTGACTTCTCCATAGTCAGAAATACCCTGAAGCACCAGGAGCTGCCTGTGCTCAGCAGTCCCTCCTGCCCTCTTGTTCAGGTGACCTCGGATCCACAGTCCCCACCAGCCTGCAAAAGCCTCCTAGTTTAAGAAAAAAAATTCTGCTAGAGTTTCTAAGATGAACTTTTTATAGCACTGATCTCCCCAACAGCCCTGTAATGACACACTGCAATGGCATGAATTATTGAGCAATGAGGATAAGCCGAGCTGCAGCAGTGCTGGCAGAGTCTCCCAGCGTGGGCTGACTTTTGCTCCTTTGATCTCTTGGGCAGATCAGCAGCAGCTCAGCATCCCCCATCTTTTTTCACATGCCAGGCTCTTTTTTTCAGCTGCAGCCCCACTTTTGGCATAAATAGGGAGATGAGAAACTAAGGCACAGCTTTGGTGGGGTAGAGAAAAGCCCAGCCCTATGAGCCCGTAAGCTCTGCCCACAACCTACTTGCATAAATGAGGTCAGAAGAAAAATTAAATTTTCCGAGCAGCAAAGCTGGAACACTTTTATTTGAAACCCTCACTAGGAGGGGAAATCGTGGGTGCTGTGTGGGGGTGGGAACAGCACAGGGTGGGATCCTGGCTGCCTGCTGGGCTCCACGTCTCCTGCCCTCACTTCTTTTGGAAGAGAAACCCACACTTCACACCCCAAAGCCTTTACACATAAAAAATAGATCATATTTATTGATTAAAGTAAGATACATGATTCAGGTGCAGCAGCAGCCCTCCCACTGGGCAGCACCCGTGCTGTACACTGACAATATCCATAGGCACAAGACATGGACGTGACCATTGCTATATTTACACAGACAAGTTTCTTGGTTACTGAGCAGCCTACAATATACAAGTGTCAAGTTTTCGTGTCCATCGGGTCCTGCGCCAGCTCCCCCTGGCTCAGCAGAGCCCCTCACACCACGTGTGCCACCAGCACCCCATCTTCAAACACCCCTGCTCACCCCAATAAAAGGGAAGAGCTGCAAAACCCATTTAATGCTTCTGTGATATCCCAGTCCCCTTGGAAATTAGGTCTTCACTGCTGCTGCAAAGTGAGTTTGGATGCCAAGAGCCTCATCAGCAAACCCACTGATGCCCAGTGCCAGGCTGGGGACGTGCCTTGGCACACAGCTGTCCCTAAAATGTGGCCAGCCTTCTTAGAGTGCACTACTAGCAGGGCAAGGGGAAGCATCAGACATCCCCTGCTCCTCACAGCACTCCCTCCTCTGCTGAGAGTGACAATTCTGACTCAAACCCAACCCCAAGGGCCACGCTGGGGTCAGTACACAGAGATGGACATGAATATTGCACTTCTCCCGCTCGTGTCATGCCCTGGAGCCCCTTCCCAGCCCTGGGTGATTCCTCTCTATCCCCATGGTGCCCTCCAGAGGGAGGATTTGAGTTAAAGCTTTGCTCTGCTCCTGACCAAGCAATGCTGGTCATGCCAAAACCTTTCCCAGCACAGCCTTGGAGGAGACGAGGTGAACCCCAAGAGATGCAGGGAGCAGGTGAGGGGCTGGAAAGGGGCAGTGACGTGGCAGAGACCCACCCCACACCTGGCCACGTACTGGCACAGGGCACCCAGAACTGCCAGCAGAGGGGACACAGTGCAGACACAAGCACCACCCAGGGAGAGGCAGGCTGCAGGGATGCTGCTCCACACAGCCTTCTCCTCCCAGAATCCGGCCAAACACCGAAAATAACCACAAACCTCTCCCTCCACCAAAAGACAGGAACGCAGCCCACTGGTGCTGTACTCACCCTCCTTTCCCACCACCAGCAGCCTTTGCCCACCCCCAGGGAGACACGGCTGCAGTGGGATGAGGGATGAAGGCTCTCCACAGAGAGATGGCATTTGGGAGATGCTGCGTTAGCAGGCAGGAGTTCGGCCTATCCTGTGGAGGATGCATTTGCTCCCTTGTCTTAAAAAAAGTAGAAATCCAGCAGAAAGGCAAGGAAACTCTCTAGGGAGGAAGCTGGGTTCTCAGAGGAAGGAAAGCAGCAGCGCCGTGGGACCGTCCCCGCCAGGCATGCACCAGCCACGACAAAAGAAGCAACAGGAGCACAGGGAGAAGTGCTAGGGAGCTCCATCCTACAGGAGGAGAGGAGCTGGGCAGAGGCAGAGGATGCAGAGGAAGTGGAACCAGGAGAGAAAGGGTTAAAAAAGGAAATATTATGGAGTTTTTGTGTGTGATTTGACATTCAGTATCGGCCTGCAGACGCAGGCGGAGCGTGCCGGGGCCAGCTCAGGCACTGTAAACAAGGTGATGTATTCTTGTGGCGTGTGAGCAGCTCGTGGTGACCCCCGGGGACACCCCATCCCACCCAAAGGGGACCAGCTCACCCCCCGTTATGGCAGAGCCTGTTTGCTCCCCACACGCCTCGGTTCTGTAAAGCTTCTGAAAGCCAAGCACTGGGTTGTGCACCGGATGGGGATAAATGAATGAAACTACACTACTGAAAGTGTGGGCCAGGGCTCAGCAAACCCTCCCAGGCCAGGGAGGTGCCGTGCCCAGTGCCCAGCTCCAGGGCCTGTTCAGACTTCCTGCTCAAGGTAGCTGGAAACAGAGCTGGAGCACTGCAGGAGCCAAAGCTCATGGCTGGAGATCCCACTGAGAGAGAGCTGTGGGCCCTGCAATGCTCCACACCTCAGGCTCTGCCCACCCTCCCCAGGAGGCCGGGGTGAGGAGGCAGCTCCATGCTCTCTAACCTGAGCTGAGGTTTGTCTGTTGCTGTAAAAATAAAGTGCTCAGGGAAAAAAAAAAAAAAACATAAAAAAATCAAACTGGCACAAAAAAGAGTAGTCCCTGTTCCCTGCCCTGACTGAAAGGACAGGGGAAATATGGAAAGGTTGGGATTTAAAAAAATAAAATAAAATCAAATCTACATCCCTGGGATTCCTCACCTCTCAAAGTGACTATTTACAGAGGGGCTGTTTTGCTCTACCACCTGCCCTAAGAGCCCCCAGGGAAGGCACTGCCCCAGCCCGGATCCCACCTTCCAGACGGAGCCCAGGGCAGGATCCTGCTGCAGCCGGGCAGCCCCGTCCTCTCCCAGAGCAAACCCGCCACGCTTCCCAGGAGGAGAGGGGAGGCCGTTCCCAGTAGAGCAGTTCCCGGTGTCCGTGCACCCCCAGCTCGGCATCCGGAGGGGCCGGCGGGGCGGGGGGACAGTCACTGCACCAGGACAGTGGTGGCGTTCACCACGGTGGCCGCGGGCGCCACCAGCTCCACCAGCGCCTCGTACGTGCCCACCACGAAGCCCACGAAGCCGAAGAGGCTGATGGCGATGTCCTTGGCAATGACGAGGGGGTGCATGCCCTCGGAGTAGTAGGTGGCGATCTCCAGCAGCGGGGGGAAGATGAGAGCCAGGGCGCTGCTGCTGACGGAGCCCACCAGGGAGATGACGAGGTCCAGGCGCGGGATGAGGATGGCCAGCACGCCTGCAGAAGGAACGGACACGGCATCAGTGCTGCCACCTCCCAGACAGCAGAGACGCTCCTCCCTGTGTCAAAGCAAGCAAAACCCCAGCCCGGGATGCCACTGCCTGAGTCACACCTCTGCCCTCCTCCTTGACACAAGATGAGGCTGCGTGTTTTTCCGGCAACTCCTCCCCAAGAAGCAATTAAGCCGTTGAATTAACAACCCTTTTTGTCGCCCTGGGCGCCACCGGAGCGAGCTCCAGGGCTGAGCAGGATGGGTGCCGCTGGCTGCCAGCATTCCCGATCCCCCTGTGCGAGCCAGCACTCCTGCTCCCCACACCTGGGGAGCCATAAAGCCTCAGAAACCCCATAAAAGCAGGAGATGGGAAGAAAAAGGCATCTCCCCCCACCCCAAATCAATCCGTGTGGTTTGCATGTGTTTAGAGCTGCTCCAGCAGCAGCACGCCCACGGCACAGCCCGGGGGAGAACATTTGTTAGGTGAAAACTGCAGCCAAGGAAAATCCCCCTGGGACACTCCTGACAGCTTGAGCTTAGCAGTGTGAGCTCCGGGATATTCCTGCTCCCCCTCCTCCTGCACTGTGCCAGGAGAGGACAGAGGGATGTCACCACAGCTCTGCAAGCAAAGCAGACTTCAGTGCTTAACCAGTGACCAAGAGAAATAAATTGGTTTATTGCTTTGAAAGCTCTGCTTGGAAACAGGAGACACCTAGAACCACGGCAGGTGCAGCCTCTGTGGAGAAGGGACATCTCAGGGCTCCTTATTGGAGGGATTTGTTCTCTCCCTGGCTATCAGCTACAGGCAAGAGAGGCTGCTGGAGCCTCCCTGAGCCAAAGATCATCCACGGAACTGGAGGAGAAGGAAGGCTTGGGAGATTGACTGTGCCGCCACTGCAGCACTGCTGTCATCTGGATAAGCCTGGAGATAAACCATCCCTTCACCAAGGGAAACAGCAACAAAGGTCCTGAGCCAGTTTATCCTGGTGCTCAGCCCTGCACAGAGCCAAAGGAGTGCTCTGGCAGGTCTCTGCTGCAAGCAGCATCCCTGCTCCAGCAGCCTCTGAGGAGAGCAGAGCAGCTCCCCTCCAAGAGCATCCTCAGCCCACCCCACACTGCTCTTTGGACTCAAAAGTAAACAAAATTATTAACTCCCCTCTAAAACAAGCAGATTTGAAGCACCAGCTGCAGTCCTCAGCCTACGGGGAAACGGTCTGATTTCTGCAGGTATTAATTCAAAGTGGTTTTAAGTGTGCTGGTTTTGAAGTCTAAGCTTGAAAGACACCCATACACCAGATTGCATCCTCTCATTGGGAGCCAAAGCCCTGGTGGGGGCTTGTTGTGCGGCCACACAATCATCCAATGAATATTCATGCAACTCCCCTAATTGCTTTTCTCCTCGGCAGGAGCCACAGAGATTCCTTACGTGGAAGGGGGAGGGGAGGAGGTACAAAGGAACCAGCATCCTTCCACCAACACCTCTGCTGCCTCCCTACCCCCAAATAGGAGGGTACAGCCACTGCTGATGCCTAAAGCCATCCCGTCTCTCCAAGCCTTCACTCCCCTGGCTTGGCACAGCCCAACACCCTTCCAGGAGAGGCCCCAACCCCACAAGCAGGCTCCCAGTCCACCTACAGCACCAGGGTGGCCAGAGCACATCACCCAGCATGGCAGGATTTCATCGCTGCACACTCTGAGGACATGAAGGCTTCAGGAACTCAGCGCAGAGGAGATGGGCCTTGCCCACCTCTGTTAACGCAGCACTTCTGGCCCATCATTAGTGAGAGCCCAGAAACAGCAGCATCCTGCTCTCAGCCAGCTCCACCACCCCTGAGTTAGCACCACGCTCCTCTCAAACCCAAACCAAAGCCAGCTGGGACGCGTGGCCAGGTCCCTGATGCTCAGCTGTGGTGCAACAGCAGCATCAAGCCATGGAGCAAAGCTCCATTTCAGCAGAGACGCTGGGGAGCTCAGTCAAGCGTCTCAGCTGTGCTGACAACAGCAAGCATTTAGTCCTCAGGAATCAAAGCCAGCCAAAATCAGATACCACCTGATTTGCTCCACACCTTTCCCAGAGGTCCACCAGGCTCGAGCCAGGAGCCTGTTCCACCAGAGCCTCACTACAGGCACCACGCACCAGGAAGGGAAGGGACCCTGTAGGGCTGCTCCAGGCACACCTGCCTGGCAGCACACTCTGCACTGCAGCACACCAGGGCTCTGGTTCTGGGTCACCTACCCCTGTCAGCCTGTCTCCTGCTGTGCTCCTCGCTGCAATGAGTGCGTGGGCACAAGAACACCCCATCCCTTACGGTCAGTGACTCCTTTGCAGTCGTGTCCCCATCACACAGGCAAGAGGAGCCTGGCTGCCCACTGCCTACAGAAAACAGCCTCTGCTCTGGGCTGCCCTGGCACTGAACCCTGTGCTGGGTGTTTCATGCAAACCCTGGTGGGACTCGGATGTCCCACAAAATCGCCATCAGGGGAATCCCAGGCCGGAGGCTCCATGGGGATATGCCACTTCTAAACAAGGCAGTTTACTCCTCCCCCACTGAGAAGACTGGGCCCATACAGAGGGAGCAGAGGACCACAGCTGCTGCTCCTTGGAGGCCACCTTCACCCACTGGCTTGCATTAGCCAGGCCCAGGGACTGCCAGCTGTGAGGGCTTGAGCAGCAGGGCCAGAGGTGCTGGAGCAAGGGGTGAAGGCTCAGTGGGAAGGAGGTGCCACAGCCTCAAAGGGAAAGTCAAGACGAGGTGGTTTGTACTCACAGGTCACACAGACCAGGGCCACTCTGAGGAGCAGGTTGACCAGCAAGCCCCAGCGCTCCGACAGCCGGGCCACGAGGGGAGGGATGATGATCTCGGCAGGCACGTAGAACTGCACGGCGTAGGTGAAGAAAATCCCAAAGGAGAAGAGCAGCTTGACAGCTTGGTACAGCCTGCAAAGGACAAGGACACAGTGAGACAGGCTCTTGCTCCAGCCCCTCCAACGTCAACAGCAGAAAGCAGAAGGGGAATGCTCTGCAAAGACTTCTGTGAGCCAGTGGTCTCCACTCCTGAACACTCTGTTAGAAAATAAGGGGTGATGCATTTAATTCACAAGGACCTTTCCTGAGCAAGAGACAGCGAAGACATGTATCAGCTGCAGCCATGATCACACATTCCAGCTACTGCTTGGCTTCTGAGGACAGGGAAGAGGATGGCACTGCTGGGATAAGTCTGGGCTTCCATGCAAAGTAAACATCACAATGTTCCAAAAGCAAAGCGATAGGAACAGGCAACTCAGCCTCCTCCATCAAACAAAAAAGAGCAGCTATTTTTGGAATGCTGCATAATACATGTTTGGGGGGAAGACAGTTAAAAGAGCAGTTTGGGCTGAGCAGAAGGAAGGCAGAGTGCCGACAGGCTGCGAACAGCACTTCAGGCTCACCTCAAGTCAGATCTCACCATGTCCCAGATCCTGCAGTGATACAGTGTGGCTGCAGGAGAGAGCCCACCACAGGTGACCAAAAGGCACCTCCCAGCCCCATCTCTGCCCTCAGCTTCCCAGCAGCAGAAAAAGCCTCTCCAAAAGAGAAGTAACACCTGGTTACCTCACATATGGTCCTAACCCTTTCCCAACTCAAGACATGTTAACCAAGCAGGAAACATGGGTCCTGCCCATTCCACTTGGGTAAATATGGGGTGGATCCAAGCTGAGGAATGTATCTGGCTCCTGCCTTCCCTCTATCTTTTTGGGCCTGTGCCCTTCTGTACGCTGGGTCTCAGCATCCACCTGCTATGACAGCCTCAAATCAGAGAAATCCAAGCATTCCCATGCAAGACAACTTTGAACACTAGTGGCAGAGTCTGGCAGAGTCAGACATTTTCCCACAGACGGAGTTAGGGATCACCTAAGTGAATGGAATGTTACACAAGTCTATGGGACCAGACCAGATGTATTCAAGGTTGTGGCCAACAGGAGCCTGAAGCCACCTTATCATCTTCAAAAGAGCAGGGTGCTCAGGAGAGGTCCTGCTGCCTCGGGAGGGGAATAATATCCACCTTCAAGAAGGATGAGGGAAGCTACAGGCTAATCAGCCTCGCCTCAATCCCCAGAAGAGTATGGGTTAAGTTCTCCTGGCATCCATTTCCAGGCACATACTGGACAGTGTGAACAGCAAGCAGGGATTTGCCAAGTGGCAGTCATGGAAATATCCTTATCAGTGACTTGGATGAGCTTTCAGTGACCCAGAGCACATTCTCAGCAAATTCCAAGCAAGATCAAATTGGAGGAAATGGCTGACACAGCTTGGAGCTACAACATGATGTCACAAGCAAAGCTCAAGTGCAAACACAAAATCCCACACATGGGAAGGGCTGGCGCCAGGAGAACAGGACCTGGGGGTCTTGGTGGGCAGCAGACTGAACATGAGCCGGTGGCAGGACCCTGCAGGGACTAAGGTCAATCCCAAACCAGGCTGTGTTAGCAAAAGCATAGCCAGGAGGTTAAGGATAGGGATTAAGGGATTACTTTCTTGTTTGGGGCTTGTGCATCTTGAGTATTGTGTCCAGTCCTGATACTCCCAGGACAGGACACTGACCTACCAGAGCAAGTTGAGTGCAGGCTACTAAAATGGTTGAGGCTGGAGCAGGATTTACAAAATGAGGCTGCAAGCCCTGGGCTCGTTCAGCGTGATGAGAAGGTTAAAAGGGGATGTTATTAATGTCTTCAGCTGCTTAATAGGAGGGCACAGAGGAGACAGTAACAGGCTCTTCTTGGAGCTGCACAGCAGAAGAACCAGGTACAACAGGACAGAGCTGCACCTCCAAAGGATGGCTAAGGGCCAGAAGAAGGGCCTGGATTGGTGGGGAACCACCATCCTTACTGATACTCAACATTTAAGCTGGCCCTGCTATGAGTAGGTGAGAGGACCCAGTGGTCCCATGGTGTCCTCTCTAGCCTAAATCACCCTGAGGTTCCACCGGCAAACTGAACACAAAGTTATCTCCAGAGTCCAGAGTGCGCCCATGCAGCCACACGTGTGCACAGGAGCCTTGAGCCACCGACCCACGGCTGGCATATCTTATCATTGTATTCCCAAGAAAGTGATTCTATAAAAGCCATAAAGTGCTCCAGGGCAATCCAAGATTAATAGCTGTTACTAAAAAAAAGTACAGAAGAAGGCTGTGTACCTGTCCTGCACAGGTCAGGAACCACAACAACAAGATCAAAGGGCATTTTAAATTCCAAGAAGAGGAAGAATTCAAGCATTACCCTTAATCTACGGAAAACACAGGCCCATGCAGGGCCTTGGAGAGGCACTCTGCCAACCACAGCAACGCCTGCTTCAGCCAGATTGCCATGCCAGGCCATCCCAAAAGGCTGCAAGAAGTGAAATACCCTCCTGGGACCATAAACTCTGTCATTACCTACCTTCAACTGGCCACATGCAACCCAACAGCTTCCCCCTCACCACAGCATTTCTTCACCCTTCAGAGGGTGCAGTGAGGCAACCCTTCCGAGGAGGCAAGGAGGGATTTCTGCACAGCAGCATACTACTTTGGACACTGTGGTTAGACCTGGGCACTGGGAACTGACACACTCCTCATTTGAGGAAGCTGTGGTTTCAGAGAAATGAGACTGGAAAAGTCCTTAGTCACCCTGGAACACAACGATTCCCGAGACATTCACCAAATCTGCTCCAGAGACCTCCAGGCAATGGCTACAGCCAAGGAAGGCTGCAGCACCCTCCACCACAATCCTTGCCTTGTCTCCCAGGCTGCAGGCAAACCCCATGACTTCTCACCCACAGCCCTTATGACCAGCTCCTGCAGCCCAGCCTTTTACTGACAGGGAGAAAACCCATGGGCGAGGCAGGATGGACAAGACACTCACTTCAAGAGCAAGTCTTCACCCAGCATCCGTGGTTTAATGCACAGGAGCAGCAGTCAAGACTTTATCTCAACTGTCACAACCCTTACTTGAGATAAGCCATTTCCAAGTCCAGCATCCACTGAATGCTCTGCCAAGAGGCAACACGCACAAACATCAAGGTGTCCTGCGTGCCGAGTGACAAGGACCACAGCACACCTTCCCTGCAGGAGCCCTGCCATGTGCCCAGGCTTCCCCAGGTGCTGCTTCCAAAGGGCTGTTCTCTTCTCACTATCCAAAAAACCCTATGGTTACTTTCAGAAAAGTAACTTCAGAATACTTCACTTTCAGAAAAGGGGTTTACTCTAAGAAAAGACAGAAGGCGTGGATATTCCTAGAAACATGCATTTGCACTCTTCTCTCTGTAGCCTAGCAGGTCACAGTAATCCCATCCTAAGGACCTGTTCTAAAGGAATGTCATTCTTCAGGGCAAACAGAGCTGAGAATTCCCTGCAGAAGCCCCTTTGCTACATTTCAGGTCAGCAGATGTCGTTGCAGGCTGTGGCATGCGGAGCCCAAACCTGGAAATGACCTGCTTTCCACCTTCAGGAGAAGTAGCAGCATCTCATCCCCTCCACACTGTACTTCAGTTTAGTGAGCAGAAGGGATTCACACCTCCTGTGCTTGGCACGGTGGGATTCAGACCTCCCTACAACACAGGCACATCTTTCCACCAGCCCCATCCCTCCTCAGGGAGAGCAGGGACCTGGCAGAGCTCCCAGCCCCTGCAGGGGACAACACAAGGCTCTCGGCAGGAGCAGGATCTTCTACCACACCAACACCAACATCCAGCAGTGCAGCCACTACACAGACCCAGCATGAATGAACATCCACACACTCAAACTGAAAAGAAACCCACACAGCAATAATTAAAGCAAAACCAGGCTCTATTTTTGTCAAATCTTTGCTGTCTCCAGAGTCCCAGCTGTGCAGCTCTACAAGGACAGCATGTAGAAGGCCCAGTGACTCAAAACTTGAGTCCTGCCCAAATTTACTCCAACAGTGAGACAGTGAGTCACACTGCATGGTGCTGGGTGCTACTAGCAGCAGAGAGGATGGGCTGGGGAGGAGGACAGGCACCCCCAGCTCCAGTTCTCACTCTGGTCTCTTGCAGGATTTCAAGCCAGCAGAGACCATCAAAGAGAACTGCTTGCATTTCTCCTGTGGAATGAATATGGGGCCATGACACTGAGCAGGCACCCATCCCTGGGACAGAGCAGCACACAGCTTGGGCAGCTGCTGCAGCAGCCACCAGCCCTGGCAAGAGGAGAAACAACCCCTCCAGGCACGCAGGCATGGGCTCAGGCCACAGGGCTGCAGACAGCAACTGGAGCATCTCAAGAAGCTTCACCAGATGCCAGAGGACAGACAGGTCTGGGAGGCTGCTGCAGAGCTCAGCCCCCACGGAAGGAAGGGGTATCCTCATGGTACCAGTGCTCACAGGCAAAGCATTGGCTCAAGATGAGCCACATCCAGGCACAATGTGGAGCCCAGACGTGGGAGTTTGAGCTCCAGGGCTGCAAACAAGGAACACAACCCACACACGGAAATGCCACATCTCACTCCCTCTGGGAGCTCCCAACTTTGGATTAGTTTTTCATGTGCTACATTTGAGGAAGAGAAGCAGGTTTTGCACAATTCAGTGATGTTCTGGTATGGCTGCACAGGGGTTGTGTTCAACATCTGCCAGCCAGAGCACTGCTGAGTGCCAAAAAGATGCCACAAGGCTCCAAAAAAAAGGCAGGAGCTGCACCTACCCAGGCAGGGACCAGCAGGGACCACGAGGGACCCCAATGAAGCAGCCTGAGCACCAAGACCAGGCTCAGACACCGCAGCAACGAGCCTCTTCCAGCCTGTACATCAGACAACCTTTGTCTCACTCCTTGAAGTTTGGCAAATATGGCTATCCTCAAGCTCACCCAGATTAGTTCCCTTAAGGAGTCGCCTGCCAACCCCTCTCCCACCTCCCTGTCTGGGACCCCCCAGTCTTTCAACTCCCCACAGGGACTCACCAGCAGTTGGGCAGGTTGAGTGTTATGCTGGCCTGAATGTCTGCCCCGAAGCGCAGGTACCCCAGGACACTCAGGCTGATGTACAGGATGGTGACAGTGGTCATCCCCACGTAGAGGATGACTGGGAACTGCCGGGGGTTCTTCATCTTGTTTTCCAGAGGCAGCACCTGGGAGAAGAGGAGGAGGAGGAGGAAGATGACAAAGCAGCAGGTTACCCGTTCCTCTATACCCCTCAGCCTCAAAAAGCTGGAGGGGCAGCCCCATGGCCAAGCACAGCCCGCCATGCCAGAGGATGGGATAGTCACACATGGAGCCTGGAAAATCCAGCTGAAAAAAAAAACTGTACTGGAGATCCTGCTTCTGTGCTCCCATTGGAGACCTTCAGGCTCGGCACAGGAAGTCTCCAACAGGTCACCATGAGCTTGCCTTAAGAATGGGACCTGCTCCCTGCCCTTGGCAGGAGCTGTGCCCAGTGCTGGGTCTTGGGGCAATGCCAACCACCCCATACCTTGGGTGCATTACACTCTGCACTCCAAAACAGCACAGCCATGCCCACTATTTTACACTATCCTATTTTCCCCAGCAAATCCTGGAAAGACCAAGACACACCCTCCTTTGCTACCAAGTGTGTCTGGACAGATTTCAACCAGGCAAGACAATAAAAAGAGGAAGGACAGGGGTAAATTTCTCACCTCTATAATACTAACACTAAATATAAGCCTTCAGCAAACATTTTTATAGCTGTCCTTGGGTGGTGTTGATTTCAAGAAGAGACACAGTGGCAGATCTGATGAGGAGGCAGGACAGGAATAACTTTTATTTGCTTCTTCACCTCCCAGTCATGCGAGGAAGAGAGCATTTGTGCCTCAGTGCTGGCAAGAACCCCCTGCCCAGGGCATAGCATTCAGTAAACACTCCTCCTGTAATGGATTTGGCCCTCTCCAGCCCTGTGTTTACACAGCCAGCTTATATTAAGAGATGAAAACATTTTCTTCTTCCTTTGAAGGGAGCTCCCGGAAATAACCCACAACATCTTAGGGAGTCATTAAGCTCTCCACCCACCCACCCAGCTTTTTTCACAGACACAGTTGGTCTATTTACAGCATCTTGCATGAGAGGCCCATTTGCATGGGCAGGCTGGGGCCACGCGGCTGCTGAAGGGAGATCTCGGTGCCTCCGCAGCAGGGTGGGAAGGAATGGATCACATCCTTTCATGCCACGCTTTCTGGCCTCCCATTTAGGCAACTTCATGATCCAGCCTGGTAACAAGACTCAGGACAATTCCTCATCTTCAGGTCAGCCAGCAGAGCCCAAGGCAGAGGCTGGTGTGATTCCCAATCTACTGCCAGATGCCACCTCTAAAGCAGCAACCAACCTCCTGAGGTTTGGAGCATGTGCTCCTCCAGCCTCAGATGGAAGCACCAGAGTTTGACCCAGGAGATAGCCTGGAGCTAAAGCTAACAGCATCATCCAGAATTTGGGCTATTGTCAGAGAAGTTCAGCTGCAAATGCAGCTGCAAAGCAGAGCAGGTGCTGCAGCAAGTCCAAGCAGGGCTGAGCCTCCTGTGCAGCAGCCCCACTGCCACACGCCCAGACTTACCACGCCAATGCCTTCGAAAGCAAAGATCGCAGTGCCAAAGAACAGAGGGTAGGTCTTCCAGGCTGCTGCTAGAGGCAGGTTTCTGGGATCAGGAATGTCCTGGAAAAAAGCCCATGCAGAGTTCAGACAAAGGGAGGATGGGGAAGACCTGGCCTGTTCCCATCACTCCCTGTCACAGCCCCATGCTGCAGGAAAAGCCCTGCGGAGCAGAGGGAACCATCATGCCCACAGGAACAAGCAGCACCCCAAAGCATCCAAACATCCCACTGCCGAGCTCCCTCCACCTGCCAGAACGTGGGACAGCACAGAAATGAGAGAGGGGAGCCGTACACACGTACCCTGACAATGTACTGGTAGATCACAACAAGACTGACAAGCATGGCCACATTGGCCAGCATGGAGAAGATGGACAGGACCCTGAGGTTCTGGATGAACGTGAGCAGCACCACAAAAGGCAGGAGGGAAAGCATGTACAGCCGGGAGTCCATGGTGGGGGTCATCACCACCGTCCTGTTTGAGCTGCAGTCGTTGGTGGTCCCGTTTGCAGCAGACACAACCTAGGGAAGCACAGAAAGCCCTGGTGAACACAGGTCTAAAAGCCACAGATCTTAGCAGCCCATCCCAGGTGGGTCAGAGCACCCCAAGAGCTCACTTCAAACACAGCTAGCTGATTAAAATCACGCCAGCATGTGTTTTCAGATAGTTCTGAAGCAAATCCCTGTTATCTTGCAGGGGGCAGAGGTGGGACTGGCTATGGCACCCAAGCCAGGACAGCAAATCCTGCCCGACCCCAGGTTCACCGAGCAGGAGGACTCAGCAGCCAGGCACACAGCGGGCAGAGAGCACAGGCTGTTTGCACAGCCCCTGAGGCCAGTCGAGATGAGAGGAAAGAGGCACTAAATGCTATTTCCAAAGGTCCTCTTCCTCTTGTTGCACCAAGTTGTAATCGAAGTCCCAGAGTCCTTCAGTCACCCAGCGCCCCATTCACGTGCAAGGACATCTGGAAACTACTGCTGGCCCCCAAGTTCACTTTCTTCATGACAAATCATTCTTTCCTTGGGGTCTTTCATTCCAAAGGCACTTCAGGCCATGTGCTCACTTCTAGAGATAGCTCAGGCCCAGGAACCAGGTGGCTGAGCCATCCCTCCCAAAAGCATAGGCTCACCGAATCAGCAAAACAACCATGACTAAGCTGGTTCAGGTACCAGGTCCTGTCCAGTCACTGCAGCAACGAGTGGCCTGAAAACTGATTTAACCTGCTCCAGAGCAAGTCCTGCCCCAGAGGAGAGGCTGAAGAACTCTGTGTAAACCAGCATCCTCTGTGGGAGAGGGCAGGGCAGGGCCACGCACCCATGGGACAGCGCTGCCCAAGCCCCAGCCTGCCCTGCCTCTTCATGGCTTGCTCCAAAGCCATTTTCCAAACCAAAGCCCTGCCCAACACAGTGGCACCTCGCCCAAGGTCCCACCTGCACCATGACTCCCCACCTAACACACTATTCCTCACCACAAAAAGAAACAAGCAACACTCCCCTCTCCCCACCCAAAAAAATTCCAAAACTAAAGCCAAGGGGTTTCCCACCTGTGGCCTAAAAAAATGGTAAGGATTTGTAGGTTTTTGCAAATTTCCCTTGAGGCTTGAGACAGCCTTCAGTCTTTGCTGTGAGGGGCTGAGGAGAAAGAAGCCCACCTTGAAGTGGAACAGGGGGCTATCCCCAGGGGTGGGGGCCAGCAGCAGCCTGGCCCCTGCACACACCCTGGTTCCTCCTGCTCTCAGGGCTGGTGGCATCAGATCCCCAGTGCTGACCCATTTACTCCTCCTGCCACCCCTCAATGGGAATCTCCTCAGCTGCTGCTCCAGGAGCAGAGGAAGAGGCTCACACTGGCAGGGCTCCCTTTTGTTCCCCAGAAGCCCCCTCTGAAGCTGATGGCAATCAGGGAAGAGCTGACAAAGGGCACAGCCATGGTGGCAGTGACCAGACCACTGCTGCAAGAGCAGAGCAGGAGCACATGGGGAAAAAAGCTGAGTAGTGCCTGCAAGGCACCAAGCTGGCGAAGGCTGGGAATGGGGACTCATTATTCCCAGTTTCTTACAGAAGAGGAGCCAGCCAAACGGTTCAGGGTTTCTGTTTATTTCCTCCTGAGGCCTGGCAGGAAGAAACTCTTTCTCTAAAGATGTAATTAAGCTCCACAGCCACAGGATGAGGAAAGAAACTGGAATGCAAACAGATTCAAGGAAGGGAGAAGAGAGGTTCACAGCAGGTCCTGGGACCCACACGATACCATCGACAGCAATAAACCAATTAACTGAGGGGGACAGGACAGAAAAGGCACAGTCCTCTGCTTTCATCCCTTTCCTGTTGTTCCCTCACTAGGAATGGCCCCACTTCTCCTAGGCAACACAGACAGCTCCAGCACCTCTGCAAAATCACAGAGATTCTCAGGAAAACCTGCTCTGTTTGAACAGGAAAACCAATCCTCCAAAGTATCTGGGCAGAGGAGTGGTACTTTTCTGAGCAGCATATTCTACAGAAACCAGACCTTTGGTGGAGAACAGGGCACAGGACACAGGAGCTAAGAACAACCCAAGCACCTTCACACCCTCTCACCTCCCCCCTGCTCATGAAGGAGGTGTAAGTCCAACCTGTTTCAGATTATCTGCCAGAAAGACAAAGTACACGCAGCAGAAACCCAGCTGAGTGATGATCAGGAAAAGTCCCACTATACGCCTGGAAAGCAAAAGAAGACCATTTGTCAGCAAGATCATACAGAAATAAGACCCCACTTGGGTTGCTTTGGGTTGCACTTGCAGCGATGCTGCCCTCCCCAAGGTTGGGGTGTACAGGTCAGAGCACACCCAGCTCACTTCTCTGTGATCAGGAGAGAGGACCTTTTCTCTACCCAACCTCGCAGATCTCAGACTCTCTAGTCTCTCCCTCCCATCCATTCCACAGGGTCAGGACCAGCCTCAGGATAAAAGTCTCCTTTTTGGGTTTAGCATCTCCAGTCTGCTGCTGAATTGTCACAGCTGGAGACAACACTCCCTGGACACAGGAACAGGTGAATGCTCCCATCCCCTGATGTGCAATGATCTGTGTGATGTAATGTGGGACACCCACAGGGCAGGGAGCAGCCACTGGACATGTTCCGTGTCTAGCAAAATGGGCCAGCACTGCAAGACCCTATTCACCCCTTTGTCATGCTGTGGAAACTTAGTTATCCCACTCCTTTACTACAAGTCACATCTGGTTGGGGACAGTACTGGATCAAAGACCTCAGTGTTACCCTCTGGGGGTAACAGTCCTGAGCACTCAGGACAGGTGAGCCAAATAACATTTTATGTCATTTGTGTTTATCTGCTGACACAGCTCAGTGACCAGAGGCTCTTCTGTCCCAGCTGTAGCACATGCTGGGCTCAAAGACAAGTCCCTGCCTGGGGCAGGGGAGCAGTACCTTCCCCAGATGGCATGTGTCCTCAGGCAGGCACTGGGAGTTGCCTCCAGCCCGTACATCACAGCACCTCCATAGTCCAGAAACTGCTTCTGGAACCTGTCCAGAGAAGGGAGAAGGGTCATCACATCAGCCCTGTCTGCTAGTTCCCAAAGCAAATACCGACACTAAAAGGAAAACAGTTACTGTGAAAAAGCAAAGCAGTTCTCAGCTGAGGCTTTGACATGGGCAACTTGCTGCTGAGGGGCTTCAGAAAAACCCCAGGGCTTTTTGGGCAAGAGGGAAGAACTGTAGGAGCTGCAGGGCCAAGAAGGGGAGTTGCTCCTTACCTGTTGCAGAAGTGATGGGCGCATTTCACCAGGATGCCCATGCAGTGCACAGCCACGACTCCCATCACCAGCAGGCTCAGAGGACCCAGCTGCAGGGAAGAGAGGGGGAAGGCTGCACTCTGATGGCCAAAGGCAGAGCTGCACGGTACCTTCTACTTCCAGACAGAATTCCACGGGTTGGGTGAGTGCAAACACCTCTGGAGGCTGAACCAGAGCTCTGGTGCAGCTCCCAGGAACCAGGCCCCCAGGACCAAGTAACCTGACAGAGCCACGAGCTTGGCAGGAATGATGCAAAAGAAGCAAGTTGGGGCAGTTTGGGTGTAGCAAAGCGCTTCCAGAACTGTTTTCCAAACTGTCTTGTACATCCCTATTATGCAGGTGATGAAGAGGTCACGGCCTGGACACAGCGTCCTGCCTGACCCCAGCAGAGGAAACCACAGGCCGAGCTCACACACTGAACTCCCCCACACCAGGCAGCAACAACGCAGGAGCAGCAGGAACAGTCTCAGCAAGAAAACAAAGCCACAGAGCTTGGGGTGCAAACATCTGCAAGTCACCAAATACCAAGAGGTGACTGGGCAGGGAGTCAAGCCCCAATGCCCCCAACACTGGCCGTGTGAGCTGCCCAGTGCCCCGGGGTCACTCTGCCCCACAAGCTCCAGCACAGCAGGGCTGAGCTGCCTTACCAGGATGCCGGCATTCTTCACAGCCAGAGGCAGCCCCAGCAGCCCCGTCCCGATATTCCCCTTCAGCAGATGGATCAGGGTCTGGTACCACCTGAGGCAGAGCAGATGCAGAGGTGACTGTCAGCAGGTGCCCACACCCAGACCATAGACAACTTATCCTGTTAAGGGTCCACAGCAGCTCTGAACTGCTGCAGGGAGTGCACATGGAAGTCATCGTCCTGTCCCCTGAACCCAGCTCAGCCATCTAGGACTAAGCTAGGTGTGAAGGCAAAGACAGAACAGACAGATTTTGGGTGGGCATTTGCAAAACCAGCTTCATGGCAAACCCAGCACAAATACCCAGCACCAAGGAGCTGCACAAGGAAGTCTCTGAGCTGAAGGCATCAGTCTCTGTCAGTCAAAAACAGCATCCTCTGCACACCTGGGCACAAGGAAGCCCCCTTGTGCTGTACATGGCTGCAACATGCCCACATATCCTCTGAATCTGGACATGCTGTTTGCTTGCCACAGCTCCCCATCAAACCAAGCTGGAGCAGGGGAATACTGGGAAAAGAATCAATCACTGCACACCGCCAGCAAGCCTAGCTTCACCTGAGAGCAAAGAACAGCACTGGGGCAGCTGCTCACTCGGTGCCAGCACCCCACAGATGCAGGACCACAGCTCTGTCCTCATCACCCCCAGGAGAACTCCCCATAAAACCACGGCTCCAGCATCCTCCAGCAAAGCCAGCAGGCAACAGGGAGCCACCATGACCTCCTCCACCCTCCCCAGGGCCGGGCCAGCCCAGGAAAGGGGGAAGCATCACTCACGTTGTCCCGTTGGTCTCCCCGAAGCGCTGGTAGGACTCGGGGTGAGCGAAGCCATTCATGCCCTCGGGAGGGCTCCCGTCCGGCGTGACGTCCGTGGAGCTGTAGTCATTGTAGTCCTCGCTGCGGAGGCGCCGGGTGGACATGGTCCCTGTGGGGGCAATGGCATTAGGGGTGCCCAGCTCAACAGCCCCATTCTCAGGCTCCTTGGGGTCAGCCATTGTGCACAGAGACCAGCCTGCACTGCCAGAGCAAGGTCTCCTCCAGGGCTTTTATACAGCCGCATGCTCCCGCCCAAGCAATCACGGAGCTGGCATGTCCTAAGGTCAAAGGTGCATGGCACATTCCCACCGGTTCTTCCTTCAGGCTCGTCCCCACGTTTTGGGCACACCCAGACAGAACGGGGTCAGGATCCTGCAGGCAGAGCCTGGATGTGACCCACTTCATGTCAGACAAGGGAGCTGTGTACCCCTGCTCTAGGGGTGGCGAGTGTGACACCACAGGCAGTGGGGCAGGAGGGGACACGCTGGCACTGTGTCCCCTGCTCTGGCACTCAGGACTAGGGCTGTCAAGTGGATGGGCCAGGAAAGTGTAACTGCTTTTAACTCGCACACAGTGTGCTGCAAGGGAACAGCTTGCTCTTGCCAGGGAAGGGAAAGTTTCCTAACTTCTCTTTTTTTTTCCTTTTTTTTTTCTCCTATTGAAGACTTTTTATTAAAGAGAATTTTAAAAAAGAATTTGTTATACTCCCATCGGAGAGGAGCACAGACCATGTGCTGACAGCAAAACACCTGCCCTAAAGGTTTCACAACCAAGGAGGTGCCTATGGGACAACGGGGCTTCCCAGGATGAGGCATCTGCACAGCCTGGAGCTCTTGCTCCAGCAGAAACTCCAGCAGTGTCCAGCAAGCCAGGAGCACTGGCACAAGCCTCACCAAGGACACACACCTCATGCCTTTGTCTGGAAAACAGTCAGCTGGTTCAATTCCCACACATGCCACACCCAGCATCCCAAACACCCACTGGGAAGGAGCACCAGAGGCAGGGAAATTATGTGCAAGGCTCTTGCGCCACAGACTGATGACCCAGTCCTTGCCCCACGGCTCCTCTGGGCTGTCATGCCCCAGGCACCACCCCTGCCCCAGCAGTCCTGGTGCTCCTCATCTCGCTTCCCAGCACTGGTGGAGAACTGGGAGCAAGAGGAAGCAGCAGACAAATGTCACTACTGCAAAAAACTGTCTCGTTTCCTGCCAGAGCTCCTCGTGCACCCACCAAGTCACGCGAGCACCCATCAGATGCAGCCTCAGCACAGACCAACACATCTGGCTGTGCAGAGAATGCTCAGCCCAGGCCACTGGGGTGCTGCTTCACCCCCAGAACACCCAGGCATTCCCCAGAGCACTGCTCTGCAAACCTGGCTGCTATACGGAAAACAAGCCAAGAGCTGCAACCACTGGGAGGGTCCAGCCTGGCGATAATAAGGGTAGCAGGGAGCAAGGGTTTTTCCTCAGCTCTGGCTGCTCCAGATCCCAGCTGCTCTGGAGCAGTTATCCGGGCCACAACAGCGGTGCTGTATTTCCTGTGGCACCAGGCAACACCAGCAGCAGGAAGCAGCAGTGTGTCCCATGGAATACCAGGCTCTGGAGCAGCAGTGAGGCAGGCTGGCTGGCAGGCAGGCACTCCAGAGCCGAAGGCAGTGCATGCATCACTCCTGCCCAGCCTCCTCCCTGGCAGCTGGGACACATAAACGTGTCCTGAACCAGCTCCGCCGCAGGCAGGGCGATCCAGCGAGGCAGGGACCGGGAAGAGCAGCAGCAGGAGTTTACACAAGGAAAGCGTTAGAAGCTATTTGTCATCGGTGACGGGCCCAAGGGGCAGGAGAGAGACCTGGGAGGCTCTGCCAAGCACCATGGGCTGGCAGAGGGCAAGGAGAGCGGGCAGAGGGGGTGCAGGGCTGGGTCGGGCATGGGTACCCCTCCCAAAGATGGCCTGCACAGCATCCAAAGTACCCACAGCAACATCTACCAGATAAACACAACATGGTGACATCACTCTGCCTGATCGCTCCCTGTGGATTTTTTTTCCCCCTTCAAGCACGCCCGTCTGCTTTTTGCTTTGAAGAGCCAGGGAAATGCACTCATCGTGACTTGTCTGCCTCGTGTCTAGATTAAAGGTTGCGTAGCAGCAGGGAGCAAGCACTCTGCTCCCCCGCAACCAACGAGAAAAAGCTGCAAAACTTGTCTCATCCACACGACAAACACTTCAAACCAAAGCAAAACCCCACTACGCCATTTCCTCGTCATTGCAAACAGCAAAGACAGGAACATCCACATTCGGTTTCCACTTAAAACCCAACTCCTTGACCACTTTCATGTGCATTTTTTGCCACCTATACACAAAAGCAATTTCATCCTATTAGGAAAGCTGGGGGTTAGTGACAGTAATTTGTCCCTTACAATGACACCTCCATGCCAGAAGCCAAAAGCAAGATGTGATTTGCTGCTGACCCTGACAGCTCTCCCCAGCTGAGCTAGGGCTGTGTGTAGATCAGGAAATCTTCCGGAAAAGTGAGCTTCACAGCAAAACTCACTGCTGCTTCCCATCAATGCATGTTGAATCCTTCATTTCCAAAGTACTGCTTGTAATAACCCACTTCAGCGTGACACAAGGGAGAGCCAGCGCTGCCAGATCCCCCTGCCCTGCCTGCAGGAAGGCGACGGACAAACCCCTTCTCCAGGCCACCATGCCCCCACCAGCCCAACACCTCCCAGTGACAGCATCCTCTTGTCCCTGTGCTACCCAGTGCTCCCACAGCTCCAGAGAACCCCCAGATTCACCTTTCCAACGTTTCACAGCATGGCCTGGTCTCCACAGCCCAGCTTCTCCCCACAGGGAGGCTGCTGGGCACAAACCCCACCAGTCTCCACAGCTCCCACCCGAGCCAGGCTGTGCTGCCCAGCTCCCCTTGCACTCCCACGGAGCAGCACAGCCGAAGCCCGCAGAGTGTGGGGCTCCCTGCACCCCGCCAGTGCCCCACAGCATCCCGCACCCTTCCCAGCACCTCACATCGGGGGGCTGTGCCCCCTACACTGCTCGGCACGCCCGGACACTCCGAGAGGATCCCCATGGGGTGCCAGCCTTCATGCAGGGCATCGCCAGCACGCCCCGGAACACCCATGTCAGCCTCCAGCACCCCTGGGGACCCCCAGCACCCATGTCAGCGCCAGGACCCCCAGACCCTGAGCACCCGCCCAAGCACAAGGGCTGCCAGCGATGCCCTGGAACCCCGAGTCCTGTCAGCGCGCCCAAGCTGCCCCGAGC
>VWZW01006271.1:9024-56856 GCA_013397115.1 Edolisoma coerulescens
CCGCGACGGGACCCGGACTGTGCCGCCCCGACCGCCGCGGGCCGTGAGTGAGTAGTTCGTCCGTCGTGGCCGGAGCGACGCCTCCGTCCTGAGCGGGAGCGGCCAGCGCTGGGCTGGGGGGGAGGAGGGGGTGTGTGTGTGTCCCCGACCACCCCCGGGCAGCGCCGGGGGCTCGGGGACGGACTGACGGAGGGGGACGGTGGGGTCTGAGCGGCAGGAGCGGGACGGGGGAGCGGCGGTCACGTCCATGCTGGAGGGGCCGGGGAATCGCGATGCTCCTCGGCCCGAAGCAAGCACTGACCTCCCGTCCCGAACGCAGGGGCTCAGCCGGCTGCTCCCCGTGGTTTCGGGAGGTGGGGCAGGGCCTGTCCCAGACTGAGCCCCTGGGCCCTGCCTCGCCATCAGGGATGCCCGAGGCACCCGGGGCAGCCCCGGGACCCGGCGGCTTCGCCCTCGGGCGGCCACTCGCCTTATTTTTTTATTTTTTTATTTTTGCCAAAGACGCCCGTCTCCAGCGCGGCCGGGCCGGGCCGGGGGGTCCATGACAAAGACAAAGCGGTCTCTGGTTTGTCAGCTACGGGAGGTGGGCAGGGGCTGCGGGAGGGGGCCGCGGGGCAGAGCCCAGGGGGTGCATGGGACCTGGGGCCGAGTCCCTCCCGGGCACCTCCTGCCACCACCGCACCCCCTCTCCCACCTTCTGCTCGGTGTGGGCAAAGCCCCCCCAGCCTGGACCCCCCCGGCCCGTGCCCTGACCCCTCCGTTGGGGCTAATGTGAAGCTTCTCCCCCTCCTAAGCCCCCTCCTCTCCTTTGCACACGAGGCTCCGGGCGGCCGCCAGCAGCGACTGCCCCCGGCCTCGCAGCCACTGTGCCTTAGCCTGAGCTGGCCGCTCCTGCCCAGCTGCCCCCCGAGCCTCCCGGGGCTGTCCCGGTCCCCCAGGGCCGGCGGTGTCCCCCGGAGCTGCCGTGGGGTGGCTGGCGGCGGTGGCAGCACCCAAAGCACAGCTGGCAGCGCCCAGCGGGGCCCCGGCCCCCCCTGTATCACGTCCAATTTGTACACGGGCTTCTCGCCCTTTTTTTTTTCTATAGTCGAAACGGAATGAGCAATAAAGTGACATTAACGCGCGCGGCCTCGCGTTCTTCTCTGGGGAGGGGCCTGGGCTGATGCTGAGTGGGGCTAGGAGGTGACCCCGGGGGGGGGTCTGTGGGTGCAAAGCCGCAGGGAGGGGACCCAAGGGGCTTTGTTGTGCATCTGGTTTGCCCAGACCCCCTGAGCTCGGGGGCAGCAGCAGCTGCAGGTGGGACAGAGCCGCTGTCATCCTTTTCTGTCCCACTGCTGTCCCTCCCTGGTGCCCCCCACCCCAACCTCAGCAGCGACTCGCCCGCGAACAGCAAATGACACACCACGCTGCACTGACACATGTTTAATACTAAAAATGATTAAAACCAACTTAACAAAACAGCCCGAAGGTGGGCGCTGCCCCAAGACAAGGGCTCCCAACAGCCTGGCAGGGATGGCCCCAGGCGCTCAAGCTCTGCTCGCTGTTGTGCCAGCTGGTCTGGTGGCACCAAAACCGTCCCACGGCCGAGCCTGTGACACGGGTGGCAGAGCTGCAGGGCCCTCCAGGCTGGTGGTACCTCGGGAAGGGCCTCAGAAAGCAGTGCTGGGGCAGCGCCGTAAGAAAACAAACATTGAAACACACCCGGCGTGGAGAAGGCAAAGTCTCTGCAAAGCTGGCAGCCAGCACGGCTGCGGGCAAGGAACCGGGGCGTGGGCGCTGTGCTGATGGCTCCGTGTCCCCCACAGCAGCCATGGGCACCCCAAAGTCTCTGTGGGGCAGGCTGTGCCCCGCAGCACAGACCCCGTGCCCGGTGCCCCGGGCCGGGCACCGCTCTGGCACAGGTCCTCCAGCACAACCCCGCATGTCCATCGCGCTGCCGAGGCTCCGAGCCCGGCCTGGCCCCGGCCGTGGGGCTGGGCAGCTGGCACAGGGGTCACTGGGCTTCCTGATGCAGACACCGGGTCCGAGCCACCCACACAGGAAAGGAAAACGCTGGGCTCCGTCCTGCTGCTTCCTCCGCCACCTCTGACACTTCCCTCCCACGGCCGCGGCGCCCCAGCGGGGACCAGGGGTGGCCTCGGGGTTGCTCCCACCCTCGGCCCGTGGGACTGGGACTTGACAGAGCTCCAGGGGCTCGGGTTCAGGGGTTAATGCTCCCTCTTAGCTTCTGTATCTGGTGTGTCACTGGGGACGGGACACTTGGTGATGGGACAATGTGGGGTGTGGAAGGCTTAGCAGCGCCCCAACCCCAAAGCCAAGCGCAGAATGACCCGGGAACGAGGCAATGGCTCCATCCATGGACCCTCTCAGCTAGGCAAATAGTGGGGCTGAGCATTTCTGTGGTTCTCTCTGACTCTGCAGCCATAGACAGAAGCCAGATCCCGCATGGAAGAGGGGCCCGTGGCAATGTGAACACACACAGTACCCACGGGACAGCCGGTCCTGAGGTCCTTGGAGAATTTTGTTAGCCTCACACTCAGTCTTAGGTCAAAAGCGTGCCTAAAGGTAGCAGGGTGGGACTAAGGGGCTTGGAGGAGAAGGGAAGGGGCAAGTAACGGCTGGGGCGGGCAGGGGATCAGGACAAAGCAGCTGTGGGGGTGTTCAAAGCCTCCCCCAGCAAAGCAGGCAGGGCACACACCTGAAAACTAACCTACACTGAAAAAACGAAACTCAACAAGCAAACCCTGCCACCAGGGAGAGGACAAACCCCTCGGCAAGCAGCGCTCCTGCATGGGGCAGCACATGGTGGGGAAGGGGATGGGGACCTGGGGCTGTCTGGCCACGCAGGAAAAACAGGCTGGGGCAGGGGGAAACCTGCCCTAGAAGTCCATGGCCTCTCCAAGGGGTACAGGCTGGACTGAGCAATCCCAAAGTCTGTGCCGGCGTGTCCCCAATCTCTGCCCTACGCAGCCTACAAACCCAAAGAGCCACCAACGCGTGACTCGAGCTCTCTGCACCCAAGCAAACCAAGCAAAAGGCTGGTGATCCAGCACGGGGCTCACCCAAAGCTTCCCTCGCCAGCGGGGCTCTCCAGCTCCGCGCTGGCGCTGCCCAAAGGCCGGCGGGACCCTCAACGGCCCAGCCTCCACGTGAACCATCCACAGCAATGACCTTCCCAGCTGGTCTGCCCTCGGGGGGCCCTTGGCAGCACGGCCATTCTGGGGTGGGTTGAAGACGTGGCGTTTATTGTTCGTGGTGGGCTGGCGGCGGTGGCGGCGCGGCGAGGCGGCCGCAGGAGCCGGGCTCCCACCGTAAGGGGCTGCGTGACTCGCTCAGGGGCCCTGGGCCCCGCTCGGCCCCCTCAGCCCTCCTGGGCCCACCTGAGGAAGGTGGGGATGTCCCGCACCGGCACGTTGCGGGTCAGCGCTTTGACTCGCAGGTTCCGGTCGTCCGTCAGCAAAACCACTTCCCTGAGCAAACGGATGGGATCGTCTGCAACGAGACACACACAGGGCACCGTGAGGCTCAGACCCGCCCCAGGCCTCGCGCCCATCCCATGGCGTGTTCCCCTGCCCTCCCTGCTCCCAGCTCCCAGCTCCCTGCTCCTTGCTAAGCTTCCTGGTGGGCCTCAGAGGCAGCCCTGCATCCCAAAGGCCATCTGCTCCCCTCTCTGTGCTGCCCAGGGATGATTTGTGATCACTGCCCACTGCCCACACGGGGTGGTGGACTGGCCACAGGCTGGGAAGAGGAGGTCCCTGCCTGACCCAGGCCAGGAAGACGGCCCGCGACCCTGGCTCCAGCAGGAAGCTGGTGCTATTATTCTGTTGATCTCATTATAAGATCTAAAGCCACCCCTTATTTTTTGCGGAGCTTTTTTGGAGTCGCCACTGACACCGAGGCGTTTCTGGCTGGGGCTCAGACAGACACTGAGAGTTGATGCCTGAGAAACAACCGAAGGGATCTTGCCCCCAGATGGATGAGCTGCCCCGCACGCAACGCGCCGGGCTGGGATGTGGGAGCCACGCTTATGTGTGTGCGAGGCAGGGGAAGCATATGGGGTATGTGTAAGCAGCTGGGTCCTGTGACCAGAGTACTGTTCCTATGAGCACAGGAAACACAGTGCCTCCGAGCCAGGACGGGAATGGAAAAAACAGAGTTTATGGGAGCCCAACATGGGCCCAGATTGGCTGCGCAGGGAGCGGCAGGACGAGGGGAAGGGGAGGGTGGCCAGGAACGCGGGCTACGGTCACGGTGCTGGGGCTGGGGCTGGCCTGTGCTGAGAGGAAGGGAATTTGGGGCTCAGTGGGAAGGCAGGCCAGGGATTGAGAGCTGCCTCAAGTGGGACCGGGAGGTTTTGCGCGGACACTTTAAGAAATGTGTAACAATAAACATCCTCTGCTCCGCGCTGGTGACGCGCCTCCTTGTTAGAAACCAGAGGCTGTCAGCTTGTCAGGCCCCATTCCCCATAATCCACATGATTTCAAAATTCAGCATCATTTGCACATAAACATTTGGTGACGGTTTCTCTGTGAATCTGACAAGTTAAGCTGCTAAGAATTCGTGCTGACAAATGCGGGTTGATTTCTTGGGCAGCTGCTGATGCGATTCCCATCCCTGCCGCCCTGGCAACAGCCTGGAGGCTGTCTGGTCCCAGCACACATGGCTGATGCCAACCGGGAATCTAGAGGAAAAAGAGTCTTGGACAGAAGGCATCAGGGGTCATGGGGAGGAGGCATTTTCTGGCCCTTTGTCACCACAAAAATGGCTCTGTGGATGTTTATGGTGGGTTTGTCACAGGCCGGGGCATCCCCAAGGTGCCATGAGGTGACATTTGGCAGTGAGGTGGGAGGGCCACAGCCTGGGGCCGACCGGAGGCAGGAGGTGGCACCTTGGTGTTGAAAGAGGCAAAATGCAGGAGGGAACAGATCCAAGGGCCATGAAAGAGAAACGGGAGGAGTCCGTGGAATGCAACAGAGACGGGACAAAGAGGATGTGAGGATGTCCCACCTTTGTTGGAGGGCATGAAATCCTTGGCCTTGTCATTGCAATAGTGGAGGCAGCAGGACAGGATCAGGTCGTCGTTGTTTCCCTGGAAAAGAAAGGGCAAGGTTACCCCTGGCAGGGAAATCTTGGCAACCCCTGACTGCTGCACTGCCTCGAGACACCCCGACACAGCTCAGAGAGAGCAGGGCTGCTCCAAGCTGAGACACAAGAGCCTGCTCAGCCACCTGCAAAGTGGGGGCACAGAGCCACCCCCTGCCCAGAGCTCACGGATCTCAGGGTCCCTGGGTTTCCCCAAGGAGGTGGTGGCAGAGAGCTCCCCGCCCTCAAGTGCCCAGGATGCCCCTCACCTGCTGGCCAGTGGTGTCCTCACTGCGGAAGGAGATGGACTCCAGCTCGTTGCCCCGGCTGGTCAGAGCCCTCAAACAGTTGTCCCGGCTCTCGAATCGCTCCTCCAGGAACTCGATGGACTTCCTGGCTCTCTCCTGCACTTGGCGGGCATAGCCTGCAGCCCGGTGCTCCATCTCTGGGCCCTTGGCCAGGCCATCCAGCTCGTTTATCACTTCAAACAGGAAGAGGAGGTACAGTTACTATGGGACAAGGTGCTCCCGTGACCTGCTGCTGGAGCACGCAAGTTGCCAAGGCCTCAGGGCCGGGGCACTGGGAGCTGGCTCAGGAAATCTGGGTTCAGCTGCTGCAGTGTCCCTGTGCTCCTGGACTTGGCTGCGGGTCTGGAAAAGCTTTGCTGCCTTCCACCTCCGTGGGTCACCTGGCTCGGCCCCGAGGGCGCGGGCACCTCGCCCCCACAGTGTAACTGGTGAGGGCAACTGGTTCTGCTCTGCCACGAACTGGGGAGCATCGCTGTGCCCCCCACCCCACATTCCTGCATGATGACCAACAGCACGCCCGTGCCTGGGGGTGTCAGGAAACCCTGAACTCCTGCATCCTGCTCCTCTACCTCTGAGCACAGCGATGGCCGGTGGCACCGTGCCTCCTGCCCGTGTGGCACTGCCTGGCTCTGCACAGTCTGGGCTGCACATGGGAACAGGAAGCAGGCAGTTCCCACCCTGGCACTATTTCCCACACTAAATCCCAGGCCTGTTTTCCCACCTGAAGCCACCACCCCGTGCTCCTGGCAGGGAACACGCTCCTTTCAACACCTCACCCATCTGGCTTTGCGCATCTGTCCTGCCTCGAGACGAGCTTGGAATCCAGGTGGATTCCCAGCCTGTTCACCTTGACTGGAACCTCTTGTACTGCTGCCAAGTGGTTGGGAACTCCAGCTGCTCCAGCCCGACGAGCCCAGGGGACCCCAGAGCTCCAGGAGGGACCAACCCTTGGGTGCTGGGGCTGCCGGAAGAGCCGCGATGGTGCTCGCTCGTGAGTGTGCGAGCGATGGCGCTCGTGTGCACATCTGGACACACCCTTGTGTGCCCGGCCTCACAGCTGGCAGCAGGGCCGGGCACACAAATGTGCATCCAGATGTGCAAACGAGTGTCCCCTGGCCATGCTGGCGCGCGGGGCTGCGTGTGCAGGGAGGCAGAGCTGGTGCGCACGTGTGCGAGGAGTCTCGGAGTGCTCCGTGTGAGTGTGTGTGTGTGTGTGTGTGCTTTAGCCATGGCTTCATTTCTGAAGATTGTTTCCGAGCTTGGAGCCAAGTCCTGAGTTCAAGTGGGAACTATGCATTCCTTGGGGGGTTCGGGGAGAGAGCTCGGGGTCTGAGGCCTCTCCCCAGTGCTGTGAATCACTGCCCGGGGAGCCTGCGTGATCGCTCTGTTCCATGGTGAGACTGGCACTCACTGTCTGGGTATTCCAATTAAATCTGTGTGGAGTTGCTTTGCTCTTCCCTGGCTGGAGACTCTTCTTGCTACCGACCTGATGCTGCCATTTCCACACAATGCACGGCTGGGCCCGGGGTGGGGGGAGCCGTGCAAGAACGGAACATCAAACAGGAAAAGCTGGTATTCCCTCCCGAAATCCGCCTTCCTGCTTCCAAGCTAAACAGGCTTCAAAGGGGAGGCTTGTTTGTGCTTCTGCACCAGGCCTGGCTTCTCCATGGCGGGGTCAGGCTCAAGGAGCACAGAGCAGGTTAAAGAGCAAGAGAAACAAACCCAACGAGAAGCCAAGCGCTTAACCCCTTGCTGCATCCCCGGGAGGAGCAGGGAGCAGTGCCGGGGGAAGGGCACTGTGCCTCTCTCCAGTCTGCCCATGGGACATGGCACCGAGGCCTCTGTCCCCAGCAGCCACAGGCCCAGGGGATGGCTTCCTCCTGCCCACACTGATGGCTATCCTCGGGGACGAGGGGGAATGTCACCAACCCCTGGAGTGGACAGGGAGGTGCTGGCTTTGGGGTGCTTTCGGGAGGCTTGTGGCAGCAGTGGGAGATGAGTTACTCTGTCCCCATATGATGAAGCAGCAGGACAGGAGGGCACTGAAGGTGCTCAGTCCTGCCTGTGGCAGGGCAGGCCAGGCTCCTTTTGCAGGTTGAGGGCAGCAGCATCTTGGACAAGGACAGGACCAGCGTTTCCAGCTCTCCTGCTGCCCCTGGCTGGGGTTTGATGGAGAAGCCTCACAGCGACCACGGGAGTGCACCAGGAGGCAAAGCCATGGCTCCAGGGCAGGTCCCAGCTTTCCCAGGTGTTAACATCCTCCACAGCCCCCAGGGCTTCCCAGGCTCTGCTGGTGCTGCCGACTGCATTCCCTTGGCTTCTGCAGTGCCAGATCATGGAGCAACTTGGCAGCTCCTGTGCTGAGCTGGGCAGGCATCCAGCCCTGCTCTCCCCACCCAGGGGTGCCATCCCCAGCCCCAGGAATTCCTCCTGAGCTGGGCTGCTCACCCCGAGGGGAAGGGCAGCAGCTGGATGTTGGCTCTGGGGCAGGCAGAGCTCTCTGCTGGACATGAGGAGTTGAGAAGGAACCCCCACAATGGCTCAGAGGGCAGCACCCTGCATGCCACGGGGTGCACCTGTGCCAGCTCCCTGCCTGGACGCCAGAGATACCCACGGGACACAGCTGCTCCCCGGCCTCCCGGGGCTGTGGATGGGATGTGGGCTCTGCAAGGCTCAGCCCCACTCCTGCCCCATCCTCTCCTGCTGCCCTCGGGGATCCCGTGAGTGCCAGGCTGGCACCGGGACGTGCCAGGCGCCGGAGTGGCACTGGCCAGAGGAGCGGCACCTCCAGCCCGGAGCGTGATCAAACACTCAGAGCCAAGGCATCGAACCAAATCCTGCCGCCACCCCGGGAGACCACCCAGCAGCACAGCCGTTATCTGCCAGGGTGAGTGTTTACCAATAACGGGAACCAGCTTGCTGTTTTACTGCGAGCTTTATAAGGATAAAAAGAAGGGCTGGGCTTGAGCAGCTCCGAGACGCTGGGACACAGGCCGGCCATTTGCTCAGCCTGCCTAAGCCCCAGCTCAGCTGGGATAAGCTATCTGCTCCGATTGTTTAACAATTCCTCCTCCTTGCTCCTTTGGAAATTCCCTTCAAATCCCGTTTAACACCCATCTGCTTTCTCCCGGCCCCTGGCACCTCCAAATGCACCGGGAGAAGTTTGCTGAGTGCTGTGGGCAGAAGGCTGGCAGGGAGGGAGCAGGGTGACGGGGGCTGAAGGAATGCCAACAACGACTGGGATGAGACAGGGCAGGATGAAGTCCAGTCCCACGGCATGAGCTGACCAGCTCCAGACCACACAGGCACTGCGGGCACGTGGGGCATGGAGAGAGGGAGCCAGGCTGGAGGGACAGACCACACTGGGGGAGAGGGGAAGCCCCCACCCCACAGCACTGGCCCTACTCACCGATCAGGGGCACCACCAGGATGAACTTCCTGCAGTCCAGCAGCGTGACCAAACTGCCGAGGTGGTCGATGAAACCATTGGTGTCCGGGACCAGAAAGACAGGTCTGATCTCCAGCTCCATCTGCCTCATTTGGCTCTGGTCTTTCAGCACGGCCTGGAGGAGAAGGAAGGACACATGGTGAGTAAGGAGGATGTCAGTCCTATGACCCGTGGACCTGAGAGCAGATGATAAGCCTGTCTGGCACGTACAAATCCATGTGAAGGAGACTGGGAGGAGGCTGCATCCATCCCACCTGCGCACCCCAAACACCAGCTCTTGCAGGCCCACAGTACACATGTGAGCAGGATGGCAAAAGCCTCCAAGAAAGCACTCTCCTAGAAAAACAGCTCTGTCCAGGCTCTGGGAGAAGTGGGACCAGCCTTGAAAATGGAGGTATTTTGGGAATTGTCCTATTTGTGGGACTGGCAGCTGCCAGCATCATCTGCACCGGTGCCAAGGGGGAGGCAGGGCAGGGGTTCTGGGGCTCCACGTGGAAACAGGTCAAGGTGACAACAGACAAAACAAACCAGTTTGGGACGCATAAGTCCTGCCAACAACCTCCTAACACAGGGACCCCAAGCAGGCAGCCAGAGGTCAGTGGGGTAGGGATCCTTGGCTGAGTATCTCCCTCACTGTCCTACCACCTCCTGCACATGCCTTGCCTTTTCCAACTCCATCCAGCTGGGAAACCAGGTGGGTTCCGGCCCTGAAAACCCACACTACTGTCCTTGGTGGAGCCCTTCACACCCACAGAGACCAGAGGTGCTCACACTCACAGGGGGAGGGTCTGCTGGGGCTCGCTGGCCGCCCTCTGGGCTGCACCTGGACCTCTGGCCAACGCCAGTTGCCAAAACGGGACCCCAGAGCTCACGTATGACTTTCGAGGCTCTCGAAGGACTTGGGCTCTTTAGTAAGTCACAGGCTTAAAAAACTCAGGATGCTATTCTAGTGCTTCCTCTGCTTAAAAATAGCTTCCCTGGGCTCGCTCATGTTTGTTGCCTCTAATAGGAACCGGTTACCCATGGAGCACAGCAGAGCTGCTGTGGAACACATCCACCATGCAAACCCTTCTGAGAGCGGGCTCGGACCCATCAGATGTGCCCTGGGCACACGTGGTGACCACTGACCCTGTCCTGCCCAATGTTATGGGGAGCTCCCCCTGCCCACGGTGAGGATCCCAACCCTCCCTCAGTCATGCCAAACCCTTGGAGGCGCCCTGGAACAACGAGCTGCATGGGCCAGGAGTGGCCATGGAAAGAAGTGGTTTTTAATTCATTTCCAAGTGTTGTCATCTGGCTTTAAATCAAGGCAGCTTGATGCTGCCACCTCCCACAAGTGTCTCCAGGCAAGGCAGCAACCAGAACCTCACCACGTGCCTCCCACCCTCCTTCTGGCAGTGCTGGTCCTGGGGACGTGGCTCCCACAGGCCCTGAGGGGTGACAGGCAGAGCAGGGAGCATGCCAGGTCCTGTCTGCTGCATGCCAGCGTGAGGACACACCTTCCCCATCACACAGGGGACACACCAGTGTCCCCAGGCTGAAGCTCTGTACCAGCCACGTGCTAGATGCCATCCCTGCCTGTGCTCTGCCCTGGCACTCACCGGTGGCACAGGAAGAGCTACAGCCAGGGACAACATGGAATCAATTCCAGCGTGGAGCTGCTGCTGCCTCCTCACCACGAGGAGAACAGCAGGTGGGGTGTCTCCACAGGGTTTTGGGGTGTGAAAGGAGCTGCTCGTCCCTGGGAGGCATCGGACCCTGCTCCACCCGCCTTGGGGAGATGGAGAAGGGCCCCATCAACCAATGCAGAGACCCAGAGAGTGGCAAGTCCCTTGTGTGGCAGCCAAAGACGTCAATGGCCCTGAAACTGCAGGAAGTGGGGGTGAAACCACGCAGCCTCCACTGAATGGTGACAGTCCTGTGTGAACACGAGCTGGTGGCAGGAGGGGATCCCCGCCTGCACCCCAACATGGTTCCTGAGCCTGTCGCTCACCCCAGCCCGTGCAGGTGACCTCAGGAGCGTGAGCAGGACGCTCTGGCCAGGGGGCACGGGGGTGACGGCGGGGAGGGCAGTACCCTCGTGTGTGGCATTTGCCCCGGCGGCTCTCGCGGGCCGTACCCGGCCGGTTCCTGGCAGCCGCCAGCAACGCCTGTGCCGGCCGTCACGTCCCATTCCGCTCGCCGGGCCGCCCGGTGAGAGAAGGACACAGGATGCGCCGGGAGTGAAAGAGCGAGGTCGGCGGGGAGCGTGCCAAGTCCCCGCGCACAGCTCCGGGCCGCTCGGGGAGCCAGAGGGAAACTCGCCTTTGCAGAGTTCAGAGGCCGGCAGCGAGATTTATTTTTGTTTGTGTGAGTAAAAGGCTGCAGAAGCCTCCGGCCAAGGGGTTTGGGGGAGAGAGGAGTGGCCTGTGATTCATGCGGACGCTGGCTGGCCCCACGCCAGAGATGAAAGGGAGCCCATGTGCGGCAGAACCGGGGAGGCCAGTTCTGCCTTAACCCTTCTGCCGGTCCGTGGGGCACGGTCCCGTGGGGAGGAAGGGAAGCATGGGGTGTGGATCGGGATGCCCACATCTGGGACCCGGATTCTGTGCTGTCAGGGCTGCCAGAAATGAGCTGCTGGTCCCACTGTGCCTCAGTTTCCCTAAAACGAGGACAGGGAGATGGTGGCCTGTGTGTCCTGCTGGGAGGTGGGGTCTGGAAACCACCCTGGGGAGCGCAGGTACAGCCTCACCCTGGCCCAAGTGTTTTGGGAGAGCTGGATTTTAGCTTTGGCTTATTTGGGTTAAACAAACAGGCTCGGCTTGGCTCAACTCAGTGGCAGGGTGACCCCACAGTGCTGGACATGGCAGGGGACCTCTGAGGCCGGGGGCTCCTTGCCCTCCCCTGGGCTGCCAGCTCCATCCCCCTCGCCCCCTGCACCCGCACACTGCGGTGTCAGCGCGGCTCCCACCCGCAGCCCCCTGCCCATCCCGCTGCTCCGGCCAGGGGGGCTTCTCCCAGGAGCTGGGCCGGAGCCGGAGGTGGCTCCCCCGGCTGCCCCAGCTGGTGGCAGCACTGAGATCAGACACTCCTGCACACACAGTCCCAAATTCCCAGCTCATCCACCAGCTGGGATCACCTGGGGAATTCCCCGGAAGTCCATGCCCGGGTGAGGGCTTCCAGTGTGGGCAGGGGACGGGTCCCCCAAAAGCCAGGACTTTGTGCAGAGCAACACGGGGGAGAACTGAGGGTCTCCACCACCAGCACAGAATAGGAGAGGGCTCCACACGGACCCTGGAGCTCCACACACGGACCCCAGAGCTCCTGTGCCCGTGGTGCCAGGATGGCAGAGAGGCCGAAGAGAAAACTGCCTCGCTGCCTTCGGGACAGGTCACACGGGGTCACGCCGCTCGGCCAGGACGGAAGGGCCACCACCATCCTGCCAGCACCTCTCTCCTGCCACCACCCCGCTCCCCAACCGCGGCCAAAGCTGGCGCCACTGCCCCTTCCAGCCCCGCGCGCTCCGTGGGGATCGCATTTTCCAGGGCCGAGAACAATGCCTCCTCCAGCCTCTCCGCTCCAGGGCTTCCTCCTCCCAAGGTTCGTCCCCAGCGTCTTCCTCGGGAGTAAACGTGCCCCGTGCCTGGTAGCACACCGGGGCCGCCGCCGTGGCGGAGCCGCCGTGGGTGGGTGTGCGCCTTCCGCAGGCAGCAGGCACCGGCTCCCAGGCAGGTGCTGAGCCGGCCGCGTGTGCGCCCGCGGCATTGTTCCTGCGGGGAGGGAGAGCGTGAATGGGACACGGCTAAATTTAGCCACTTACTCACACTACCGCCACAAAGGAGCGGCTGCATCTTAAGGGGGCGGCCGTTCCGTGGGCTCAGAAGGGACAGGAGAGCGGCTATTTTGGGAAGACATGTCATAATTGGCCGCCCCGGTTGAGCTGCTTCTGTAATGCTGAGCAAAACAATAGCAGCATCCAGAGGAAGAGCCTGTTATGTTTCAGGTGGGATGTTTTCAACCGGTCAGGAAACTCGACCGCTCCCAGCGCGCGGCGGCGGCACAAAGGACAGGGGACGCTGAACAGCATGGACCGAGGGCTGGCCAAGCAGCAGGACACGCTGTGGGTTGGGGACAGCCCTGACTGAGAGCGCTGCCTGCCCCAGCAATGTCGCTGCCACCTCTTCTTGTCCACCTGCCTGCCCGGCCTCTCCTCCCTCCAAACCCCTGAGCAGCATGCAGAGATGTGCCTGGTCTTTCGCCTTGTCCTGAGGCATCGCTGCTGTCACCAGCTCTGTCCCAGTGTGGGCATGTGGTGAGGGCAGTGGCAGGCTGGCAATGGAGCCAGGGAGCTGCTTTGCATCTAGAGCTGCCCAGGGACGCAAGAGACCTGGCCCTGCTCTGGTCTGTCTTTCAGAGTAATGGTTTTGGGGTCTGTGCTCATGTAGGGGAATGGAGCTGAGCTGAGTTCCCTCTAAAGCTGGTGCTGGCCGAGGGCCACCCTGTTTGCCATTTATCCTGCCTGGACCTGTGCTTCCCCAGCAGCTCAAGCCACAGTCCTGCACACAGCCAAGACAGGGACAGGGACCTAAGGAGAGCAATGAAGCTCAAATTCCCCTCAAGGTGTCAATCAGCAGCAGAGCTGGGCTGCCAGAGACTGGGGAGCAGGGCAAAGGCAGGAAAACCTGCAGGGGGGAAGGCAGTGACTTTACCCATGAGAGGCACAACTCTGCAAGTCCCAGGTGAGGCTGTGACACTGTGCTCTCCTTGGGCACAGAAAGAAACCAGACAGGCAAGAGATGAAGGCTTTGCCCTGCGCCCTGCACACACCATCACAGATTCTACAGGAGGCAGCCACAGCACCTGGACCTGAGTCCCACTGCTGTGTGGGGAGCTGAGTCCTGGGTGCTGAGACAGGAGCCACATCTGCTGGACTCGGATGGAGCTGTGGCTTGTCCCCAGAAAAATGAAAGGGTGACTTGGAGAGCAGCTGACACTCCCTAGGTGGACAGTGAATGAGAGGCTGTAACAGGGAAGGGAAAAGGTCCCCAGCTCCCACGAAACACTAAATCTGCCGGGAAGAGCAGAAAGGTCAAGGATCACAGGTTACGAAGGAAAGTGGAGGGGGTGGATGCTGAGCTGGCTCCAACCTGGCCTCCCCCAGCAGCATTTTCCACCCGAGCTCCTCTGCTGCTCCAGCTGCGTGGTCAGTACCCGGGCAGGGAGAGGACTGGGGCAAGCACACATGTTCTGCTCCAGGCCATTCCCAGCCAGCTCCGGCCTGGATGACTTTACTGAAGCCCCAAGGACTTCTCCTCCACCCCGTGCCTTCAGACTCCAACTGCACCTCAGCTCTCAGCTGTGCAGCCCCTGAAGCTGCCCACACCCTCATTTTGACCTCGCTCTGCCTGCGAGCATCGGCCCCAGCACGGCCGGGGAGGAAGGGAGGAGCAGGCCGGGGGGAGAAAGCCCCTGACAACATCAGGCAGCCCCCACTCTCCCCGCAGAATGGGCAGCGGCCATCCCGGGGGGCCCCGCTGCAGCTGCGCCGCTCGCCGGGATCTGCTGCGCGCTGCCCTCCCCGAACATGTGCAGTTCCTGTTTGCTGTGTCTGTACAAGGCAGTGGGAAGTGGGGAATTTACTTACACCTCCCGCTTAACAACCATGGGAGGCTGGAAGGCTTCAGGCCGCTTTAATTTACAGCCCATCTCTCCAATCTCTCCCTCGTTCGGTTGCTGCTTTCTTCCTCCTTGTATTAACGTGACCCAGGTACCTGCCAACAATAATGGACTCGCTCGCGGGGGCGGCCCCTCCCTCCCGGCACACAAACTTCTACCTTCGCCTTGATACGAATTGCTCCGAATTCAAATGAAAAAAAAAAAAAAGNAATCTGAAAAGGTTGGGGTGGGTTTGGAAAAGCGAAGCGCAGTGGTTCTGGGCCCGGCGCCAGTAGCCCGAGGGTACACATGTGCAGGCTCTCCCAGTAGGGCCTTCAGCAGCCCTGTTTTACAACCACCTCGGCACACACTGCAGAGTTCACGCATATGGCCAGACAGATGTGTCTGGCTTACGTTCAAGGCTGGAAAATGAAGAATTATGGAAGTGAAGGGCCCTGGGCATTAGAGAGGGCGGAGGTGAGGGGGAGGGGAGCCAGGGAGAATTTTTCCTCTGCTGAGAAATCCTCATCTGGGCTGCGAGGCTGGAGGAAGAGGGGTTGCGAGCGAGGAGGCAGCCAACAGCCATCCATGCATGTGAGATTGCTCTTAAAGCAACAGGGTGCATCGCCAGGCGTCTGCTCCCAGTCCAACCAGTTTACTTCGCCAGCTCCCACTGGGAAACACTCTCACATCAGGCCAGGGCCAGGCCAGGATCACCTGCATCCCGTCTGTTTGTCCCCATAACGATGGCAACGTTCTGGCTGCAGCAGCCCTTCGCAGACTATTTTTCCACCGCTGGCTCCTGCATGAACTCTGCCGTTCATGTCCCACCCTCTCCCTGTCTGCCTATGCCCCGCTGCACAGGAAGGCTGATTTCTCACCAAATCTCGCTGTCACGGAGCCTCTGCCCTGGGTGGGGGCACAGCTCGCTGGCACACACACAGGAGCCGCTGCCCTGGGGCACAGCTCACTGCCTGGCACACACAGCGCTACAGCCAGCAGCTGAAGCACTGCCCTGACACTCCTGGGTGTGCTGGCAGCACATAGGGAAGCTGTGTCTGGCTTCCAGAGGGTCCCCAAAACATTAATTTCAAGGCCTGGGAGGGCAGATCTTACCCAGGGTGGGGACAGCAACACAGATTTGGACCTTCCAAAGGGCCAAAGCTAAGTTTGCTGCTGGGTTTCACAGAGGCAGCACGTGGCATTACACCCAGGAAGGTCAAGGTGCCACGGGACATCCCAAGAGGCCCTTGAAGCATGGTGGGAAAACAGCTGTGCACCATTGGCAGAGTGAGGTGGGATCAGCCCATCCTACCTGAATCTTGTCTTGACGGCGCTGCTGCTCAGCGACTTTCCTGGCCAGCGCTTGCTTTTTGGCTCTGAGCTCCTTGATGTCCATCTCTCCTCCACTACCTTCAGTCTCAGAGTCATCTTCAAAGGCCTCAATCCTCACATCATCCTCCTTCTTCCAGGAAATGCAGAAAGAGAGAAAAACAGGAGGGCAGTCATTGTAAGGGATGCTGGCGGCAGGGATCGTTCTCGTTCTGCTCTCCCTTCTCCAGCAGACAAACCCCTGTCAGGCACAGCCCATCATCCCTTGCTGATGGGTGACTATGTCTAAACATCCAAAAGAAGCCAAATAAATAGTAAATATTCAGGAAATGACAAGGTGAGACAGGAGGTAACGGGGCAGGAAAGGCAGCAACCAGGCAGGGCACGGGCAGTGCAGCTCAATGCTCTGTTCTAAAATCACACCCTCTTCCTCACCTTGGAAAACTCTTCCCACAGCCTTGGGTGAGTCACTGATGTTTTATAGCCTCCAGTTCTGTGAAATCATGGTATTTCCCTGTCTCTCTGCGTTGCCTGGCTGTTCAGGCTGCACATCTCTGTTCAGGCTGTTTCTTCCCACCACCCTGCACCAGGGTGGTACGAGGCTCCTCCAACACTGCTGCCTCATCCCACAGGGCACAAGGGCTGCTCATCCTGACAGGAACCTCAGACCCATGAACTCAGCTGCCCTTCTCCATTTTGATCTCTGAGTAGGCCACAGAGATTCCTGCACCCACCCCAAAACTTCCAGCTGCTCTGGAACAGATGTTTCAGAAGGAGATGCTCAAAATCTTGATTTTAACACTCCACATGACAGAGCATCCACTGTGTCTCAAGGTCGCTCATTTCAACGGTTAATCACTTCCTCTGTTAACATTTCCACCCTACTTCTAGTCAGCCTTTGCCATGCTCCTGCTGTCCAGGAACCTTGTCTTTGATGAAGTCAAGGGTCCCAGGTTCTCCAGCCCCCTGCCCACATGAGCACATCCTCTCCTAGAGACCCTTCCCTGGGGTTCCCCACCAGTTCTCTTCCCAGTACGCCTGCACTGCCTGAACTGGAGAGCCCAGAAGGAGCCATGCTGTTCCTGCCTTAGGTGGAGGCTACACTGGCTGTCCCCACGTGCCCAAATCTCTGGGATACAGGAGGCTGGGAGGTGGTGGCTGGTGTCTAATTGGGCATCAATCACAGCCAAGTTCTGCCCAAGCTTTGCTGCTCTCCCCAGTCACTCCACACCCAAAGGGGAGCCCACAAGTCCCTGTTCCTCAACACACGTCCCACATGTGCTGCCCAGGAGCCCAGCTCTCCACTGCTGCCTGCAGACCCCTCACCTCATACAGCCAACCTTGCTCCCCAGTGATCATGGGTGGCCTTCCCAAGCCATGCCATTACCCTTCCTCCCTTCTCTGCACAAAATCCAAGGGTTGTGATGGGGCCGGGAAGAGTTCCCAGATGGCACCTGGCCAGAAAGACCTGCTCTGAGCCCCTGGAGGGCTGCAGGAGACAGATCCTGCACAGAGGGGTAAGAGCAGGGCCACAGTCCCTGCCCTGTGCAGGCTGCCACGACACGTGTCAGCAGAAGGGACTCGTGGTCTTAATTTAGAACAACCCCAGCGCTGCAGAGTCGTGCACTCAATCATTTCACCCAGACCGCGCGCCCGCCTGGCCACAGAATCACCTTCTCTTCTCTCCTTGTGACCTTTTAGCCATGGGAACAAGGAAGATGGGAGCCCTCAGGCTCACTTCCCTCTGCCTGGACCACAGGGGATGGGGGGATGCTGCCAGAGGGCGAGCGTCACACCACGGCCTCTGGGAAAAGCCTCTGTCTGCTGCAGATCTGCTCTGGTGGGTCAGGACCCGCTTGCCCACAGTGGTGGTGGTCACTCTGGCGAGCTGAAAGCTCTCTTGAGATCAGAGCCCAAGAGGGAAGCTCCAGGGTTGCACAACGAGCTCGTGGAGAGATTCCCACAGCTGAGCAGAGACTGTGGGGACAGGGCAGGAGGGAGCTATCCCTGTACTGTGCTCATTCACAGCAGGAACTGGAGGGACCGACCCAACAAAAGGACCCTTCTGGAGAACAGGACCATCCCTGTCATGACACTGGGACGAACCTAAACATCCCCCCATATCCCACATGCCAGCTTGAAAACCTCCAGCACAGACAAAGATCCAGGTCTCCCACCTTACAGAGACAGCTCCTGCTGCCTGGGGATTTGCTCAGCTGGGACAAGGAGGGTGCTGAGTACAGTGCTGCTCTGGGCTCCTCTGACTTTCAGTTCCCATGGGACAGAGCCAAGGTGCTGTCCCTGCATGGGGTGATACCCCTCTGGCTCAGAGCACCCAGCCCCAGCACAGGGAGGGCAGCCAGAGCGAGCCTGGGCAGCACCAGGCCACCCAGCCTCCCGTTCCCAACGCCTCTGCTCCTCTCTCCTGTTTCCCTGGCCTTTCCAACTGCAAGATTAAACAGAAGAAAGGAGTCAACCTGCAGAGCGGCTGGCAGGGCCCTTAAACACACACACGGAGCCTGGAGTGAAGCAAGGCCTACAGGAACAAGCAAGGGCAGAAAAACAAGAGCTGAATTCCTTAATCACATCAGGATGTGAGAGGCAGGGGAGGGACGGGGCGCCAATGTCAGCTCTTCCTGTACGTGTGCTGGAGGCTGGAGCTCGGGCCTCCGCCGCAACGAGCTCCACGGCTATAAACTTGATCCTGAAGCTGAACCCTGACACCCCCTCGCCCACCTCCCCTCCCGGGGCCGCGGCGCTGCACGTTATTAAAGCTCCCCCCAGCCTGGGTACGAAGAAAGCAGCACCTGGAACTCATAGCGGCGTGCGAGATAGAGGCAGGCGGGCCGGGCTGGCAGCAAAGGGCACGAGCGAAGCACACTCGGGAGACAAGGGCTGTGCACCATTTGCCCCCCCGCCTTCCCCCCCATAAAATGCACACGCAGCTAGGCCAGCTATAAATAGCGGGAGCTGCAGGGCAGGCAGAGGCTGGGCCCCACAGGGGTGATTCTTCCTTCACCGAGGCGCGCTCTTCCCGCACGGTACCTGATCTTCCAGTTGTTTTCCCTCTTGGCTTCCCATTTCCTTTCCCATGGCGTCTGGGACGGGTGCCACTGACACATATTTTCCACCCTTGAATGCCAGCAAAGGCTCTTCTTGTCCACAAAGGGCTTCCAGGAAATACTTCAGAACTGTGACCCTCTTGCAGTCGGCTGCAATAACCTACAGGGTGAGGACGAGGGGGTTGGGGAGAGGGAAAGGAAAACAAAGTCAGTGCAAAGGGGAGCGGATGAGTAACGACCAGGGGGAAATGTTCGGGATAGAAGGCCCAGCGGGATGCAGGCAGCACCGCAGGGATGTGTGGGGTGCCCCTCTTCTAAACATGGGTAGAAGGGGTTTGCTTTGACTACAACTTGCTGTGTAGTCCCCAGGGAAAAGGAGGCAGGCAAAGTCAGGACATTCAGCACCGACCCTGTCCTGCCTCCCCTGCACACCCCAGGGCTGCAGGACTGCCAGGGCACAGCCAGCCCCCTGCCCAGCCCCAGCAAATGGGGGAAAATCCTGCTGAACCATGAGAGATCAATGATGTGGCCTATCCTTCTGTTTCATTTTGGCTTCAGTGCTGGATTTCCCCCCCAAAAGCTGTGGAAGGATGCAGGTGTGAGAGTGAGAGGGTGGGGGCATTTGAGAAAAGCTGAGCCCCTCCTCACCTCCAGCCCGACCCCATCCCACGGGCCCATCTCACAGACCAACTGGGGAGCCCCACTGGGGAGGCTGGGACGGATCTGGTCTGAAGGAAACTCAATAGCTTGGATAATTATCCAATTTATGAGGCTCTCAAATGGAGTTTCCAGAGCACGGGAGCCCGGTGCCTCCACAGCCCTGTCCCGCGCGGCACGGCCTCGGCCGGCACCTCCGCCACGCCTGGCCTTGGCTCAGCCCTCGTCCCCTTGCAGCAGGGCTCTGCACCTGCACTGCTCTCCCCTGGTGCTTCCTGCTGACCGGTGTCACCCCCAGAGAGCTGCAGATTTATAGGGAGAAAGTCAGCAAACGAGAATAAAAGTGCTACACGTTATGGACACGAAGTCCGCGTTGACGCCCGAGCTTCTCCTGCCCCCCAAACCACCCTGGGTTTGCTGCGCTCGTAGACCAAAGCAGTCTCAGACACCCCCATCCCAAAAGGGTCTCTGCAGGCTCCCAGGACTGGGATTTTGAAGCTGGGGAAGAGGGTCAGGTGCCTCACAGCCAGGGACACACCTCACAGTGATGCCAGGTCCTGGTGTGGTGGGCACCGGCCTGTCCCCCACGGGGCCGTGCCTCGGCGAGCCAGGGCTGGCAGCGGCACCGGCCCCGCTGCACCAGGCTGCCGTGAGAGGAAACTTCTGCTCTTCCACAGCACTGCCAGTTTCCTCTCTGCGGGCTAATTTTAACCACCGTGTCGCTGCAGTGCGTGTCAAAAACCTGACCCTCCTCTGACCTCCAACCTCCCACCCCGGCTACTGCTGGAGCGAGGCACCCTCGTGCACCCACAGCTGGGGTTGCCTCCGTTGGAAGGTGTCCCCCTGGAATCCTGTGTCCCCCTGTACCTGCATGGAGGGGGAGGAGAAGCCTTTTCCTCCTCAGTCCTCCCTGTGGAGGCAGCTGCTGCTGCAGGGAGGTGGTGTGAGCCGGGGGATCACAGGATTAGTATTTTGAGGAGCAACAGATCCATAACCACTGATTCTGCACCTATAAAACGTGTCCTACGGGACCGAGGTGAGCAAAGGACAAGGTGACAGCAGCTCAGCAGTTCCAGGAGCTGCTGGGGACCCTCTTTCCCAGGACAGCCCTTTGCTGCTTGTGACATCCAGCCAGGAGCAATCCCTGCCAGTGTCACCACAGGAACATTCCCATCCTCCTGGCTCTCCTTTAGGAACGATTGTGTGCAGGGGAAAGTCCAAAGGAAAGAGAACACGAGCGAAGTGGGAATGGCTGTCATGGGAAACATCCCTCCTGAGAGTTCCTGAGAGCTCTGGGCTGCAGCTGGGGGAAGTGGTGGAAACCTCACCATTGGCTTCACCCCCAGCTCCACGGGCTAATGCCACGGAGACCCAGCCTGACTCACACGGGGCAACTTCTGCCCAGGGATTTTCCAGTTTGGGGATCTGCAGTTCCGTTGTGCCCAAACAAAGTGCCCACCACCATCAGCCACGTGCCAGGGGATGCCAGGATGTGGCCGACAGCAGCAGCAGCAGGGAAGGGGGTGCAGGAACTGCCTGTATAGCTGGGGAAGAGATGGGTGCCCCATCCTGACACCATTCCTGAGGGATTTCTCAGGACACCTCTAGAAATAAAAGCCACGTCCACGAGGTTTTCAGGAGGGGCTGGGGGCTGACACAGCTGCAGTGCAGCCATTGCTCCACAAAGGCTTAAATCGGAGCCTCTTGGATCAGGAATGATCGGGCAAAATGCAGAAGAGCTCCCTTCACCCTTGGCTGGGGCTGGGGACAAGGGCAGGTGGGATCACTCCTTCCTCCCCTGAAGAAGAAACCAGTAGGAAACACCAGATTTCCTGCCAAGCCAGCACAGCACATGCTTAAATCCAGCTCATCTGCTGGGGAGAAAAGAGCCCAACCAAAGGCCCATGACATAATGCCACAGCAACTCGTCTCATGAACACATTTTTCCAGCCCACATGAATGAAAAACAGGGAAGGAGCAAATGCTCCGCACATCCCCGTCACGTGCAGCCCTGCTCGGGGAGGACGCGGCAGAGCCCCGGGCTGCCGGCAGCCAGGCTGGGAAAGAAGTGACCCGTGACTGGCACCCAGGTCTCTCTCGAGCGGCGGAGAGGGGACCTTGCGTGCTGCCGAGCGACCCGCTTTGGTCAGAAACTTCCTGTTTCGGAGTGGAAACGCGAGTGCCAGCGCCGGGATAAGCGGGACGGCCGCGAAGGCGCTCGCCGGTGCACGTGGTGATGCCAGCGGAGCGTGGTGAGGACACCAGGGGCTGTGCCCGACCTTCCCGAAGGAATGGCAGTATGAAATGACACGGTGGTGATGTGGCAGCAGGCAGCCCGGGGGGAATAGAGCCCTTCCCCCTCTGACCGTGCAGCGCGACAGCAGGAACCGAAAGCCGGGCTCCGAGTCACTGCTGGGTATGAAAATAGGCCTGACACGAACGCAGCCGCTTTCAAAGGAAAACCGAAACCGAGAATTGCTGAAGTGGTCTGGTGCCCCCGTCCGTGACCCGGGCTCAGTTCCCCAGAGCCACCGCCGAGCCCCTCGCCACCGCGGTGCCTCTCGGGGACACGTGGCTGGGGAGCAGGCGTGGGACCGAGGTGGCTTCGGCTGCAGCAGCCCCGACTGCCAGCCTGGTCTCATGGGGGCTGGAGGGGAGATGTTTCCAATCTCCTGCTCCATCAGACAGGCTCACCACCAGCTCCAGCACCAGCCACCCACTGGGGGCTGGCGGCTGCTTGGCCACGCTGCCGAGGCTCATTAGCCAACTGCTAATTCATGGGTCACACATTAACATACTGATCATTGAGTAAGACACAGCGGGACACACATTAACACACACTAACTGCCTGTAGAGACCCACTGGGCTGCGCATTAACTGTACCAGCTGTTGTGTTTTCAAAGCCACTCTGCAGTGCCAGTGCCACCAGCACCTCACGAGTGTCACCTCCTGCCAGCGGTGAGCGGGGTATTCCCCAGTCTAACCAGGGGTTCTCAGATCTAATGAAGCTGATCCCCTCTATGGGGCTGTATTTCCCCCCACTGATAAAACAGGCAGAAGGGAAAAGCTTCCCTGAGCGCTGTGGAGGGCAGAGGACTCCCACACCACATCGCCACGTGTCCTCCAGGAGATTTAAGGCGAGGGGAGGGCGCTGTGCCCGAGGGGACACCTGCAGCTGGTGCCGGCGGGGTGACAGCACCAGAAACCAGCCCCGCTCTCGCTTCGGGTCAGCGGAGCGCCTCTGCCCCGGGGCCGGCCCCGCTGCTCCGCACGCGGCTCTCCCGCAGCTCCCAAAATCGCTGTCACACCCTCCGCCGCCTTCAATCAACTTTTACAACTTGTTAATTTTATGCAGCGTCCTAAAGAGCAAACAACTGGGAGGCAGGAATGCAGATTCCTTCAGCTAGTCCAAAGAGCCTCCGGCAGCGCAGCCAGCTGGCCAGGGGAGCCCTGCTCAGCCGCGGGGACCTGCCACAGCCCGGGGGAAACGTGGTCTGGAGGGGGCTGCCCCCGACCCTCGGCAGCCTCTGGCAATGCCACGCTGCTGCTGGAGGAGTGTGGAGGGATCCTGGCAGCTTCTCCCTCGGCAAAACCTGAGACTCCACAAGGAAACAGGAGGCAGCGGCTCTGGAGAAGGGATTGCTCGGAGGACAGGCTGCCATTGCCGGCTCTGCATTCCTGTGTGCGAGGGGGAGACACCAGCACATCCTGAGAGCTGGATTCAGAAGGGGAAAAGGACATGAGAAGTTTGAGTCATAGCATGGAGAGATCCCATCCCAGATTCGGAGATGGGAACGGGATAGGACCAGGACTCGGAGCCAAGCTCCAGCACGATCCAGCGTGGGGATAACACTGTTTTTGCCACATCATTTTAAACATGTCTTAGCTGAAGGAGCTGAACGATGCTGAAACCAAGCGAGCCCCAAACAATCTAAACCACGCAGCGACTGCACGGCCCAGCTGAAACGTTTGCACTGACCCTGCTAAAACATCCAGGCAGGCCATGGCTCGGTGCCTCCCTGTGCCCTGGGCTGCCTCCTCCCATCCCTGGGGAGCCAGCTCGGAGGAGGAGCACCGAGGAAAGAGCCTCGTTTGGTCTCGTCCCTTCTGGGTTTCAATCTCACAGGCTCGCACAGAAGCTGGGCTGGGTTTAACCCTGGACTCACCACAGCCCAACTCCTCTGGGCTCATTCCCCACCCAAGGAGCCCCTTGCTCTGCCCAGCCCCAAATACGGCTTGGAGGGGTTTGGCCACCTGGGTAGGGAGGCCCAAGGTGTCCATCCCAGCTGGGCAGAGGCGCTCACAGCTGGATGGAACCCTGGTTTCGGCAGCTGAGAGCTGCCTGCAGCCACAGGTCTCTCAGAGAAACTTTTAATTTTGACTAACCCCTCAAGCAGGCTCGGTGGACGAGGCTCCCACGTGCCTGCAATGCTGTGTGTGACCCGAGAGAGCAACTGGGGCTGCTGCAGGGACCAAACCAAGGCACCTCTGGCTTGCATGGATCTCACTGCTAGACCCCGTGCACCAACCAGAGAGCACATCTGGGGAAAGGATCCGCCACATCCATGCCGGATGCTCCATCACAGAGAGGAGCATGAGAAAACACCCAAGGAAGACAGAGAAGTCCAGAAGAACCACTCCCGTTGCTCTTCCCCGTGGCCACTGCTGGAGAACCACTCTCCAAAGAGAAAGTGTGGTCATGTCTTATCCTAAACTCTCTCCCAGCATCCTGAGCCTCACACAAGCACAGCTCCAGCCTCTGCACTGGGGCACACGGTCTCAGACGAGTCATCGCAGCAGATGTGCTTTGGCTTGGCAAACACCTCCGTCTTTCCAGCTTTAAAGGCCACACAGCTCAGCCAGGACTGGCCTTTAAAGCTGGAAAGCAGCATGGAAAGGGAGCCAGCTGCCCACCATCACCAGGCTGTGCTGGGCTTGCCTCATCCAGTGCAGTGATGCAGAGAATACACATGGGTGACATAAAGGTGCAAAGTGATGCATCTGAGCTGAGTCACTCCATTTTTAGGGTCAGAGAAGAAGCCCTGAGTAGCCTGCACAGATTCCTGCCAAGGTTCTGGTACCTGTCACTGCTGGCAGCTGTAGGACATCAGGGTGAGACCCAGTGACACAGGGGAAGCTGTGAGCAGCTCTGGGGCTCGGAGCCAAAATACCTCTGAGGGTGCTACAGGAACCTTTAGTTACTTTGTGGAAGAATCAATACCAAAGCCAAAGCAGATGCTCCAGACGGAAAACCATCCTCCAGATCCACCTAAAATTCCTGTGCCCAGGATGGCCTGGAGGGCTCACGCAGCCCAGCCCGGGACCAACTGCTTCCCTGGAGCTACACAGCCTGGAGAGGAAAGTTCCTGATGGATTCCAAACCAAGCTTTTGGCTTTCGCTGATGCTTGGAAAGACTTGCCCTAATGTCTTATTCACCTGTTACATGTGCTAAAGAACCTCACTGTCAGATCCAGGGAGCAGCAGCATTTGCAGCACGGAGCAGTTGGCTCCAGGCTGCATCCGACACCTCGTAGGCAGGAGGTGGCTCTTGAGCTTGTTTAATATTACCCCCACCAGAGCAGTCCCAGAGAAGATGATGGGATACAGGAAGTTTCCAGTGAGTAATGGGGACGTTTCATCTGGTTTGTGAGCGTCTGATTCTCCTCGTGTCCTCAGGCATTGCTGCCAACAGCTCAGCAAGGGCCATGGGCTCCTCCACAGCGTAAAATGGTGCCTCCAGTGAGACATGGAAGGAATTTTTGCAGGAACTTTCACTGGAGAGAGAATTTGCTTCCACCTACCATGGCCACATGTGCTGACCCCCACAGCAGTGACATATCCAGGGCATTTCTGCTCTTCAAGGTGAAGCCTTGAGCACAGGACCACACATTTAAATTATCTGTCATGTGAACAAGGGGCTGAAAAATCACAGCTGTGGAAGAGGCAGATGACTCCTGGAGCAACAGTGAGTCACACACAGGGACTCCCTGTTACAGCCACCTCAGTGCCCTCCTCTCTCCCACCCCAGCTCCCAGCACATCCCCAAACTTCCCAAGGAAAGAAAGAGAAAAAGTCAGGCCGCAGAGTAAAGCCAAGTCTGAAGGAGCTCACACTGCTCCTCCCTTGCAAATCCTACCGGAACACGATCTGGGGAAGACAAATCCCTGAAATCCTGCCCCGAGCCTGTGCTCCCAGGCTGGGGAAGGAGGAAGGCAAGCTTCTTATCCTCAGCAAAGTCACCATGGCACCACTGACAGCTTTCAGAGGGCATGGGCTGCTCTCCCTGCCGCAGGAGCCTCCAGCCTTTTCCTTTTCGGGGACTGGGGGAATTTATTTCCTCTGCCATTTCGGAGGATGCCTGCCTTGCCAGAGATTGTTTTGCAGAGTTCAGACAGATAAGAAAGTGGTTAGCAGGCTCTTTGGTGGAGGAAGGGAGGATTGCTTAGTAAGGGAAAGGCGACTGCTCTGCTCTCAGCAGCCACATGCTGCCCTTCCTCTGAGGCCACCGCTCCAGAGCACGCTGGCGTTGGGGACAAGGCAGGGCCACCCCCACACCTCTCCACCCCGGGTGTTTTTCGGGTACATCTGCTCGTGGGGCCACACTGTGGGTGACCAGAGACTGTGTTCCTGTGCCAGGACTGGGATCTGTCTCTCCTGGAATCTGGGAAATGCAGCTGATGAACGTTCAATCCAACATCTCGATTGCAAATCTCAGGGCACTCTTGCGACAGTGAGAGCCCTTTCTGCAGGATATGTGGAGAAAAATAAAAAGGGGAGGAGGCCAGTCCAGGCTGCCCGTGCTGGGGGGACAGTGCTGTGGTTATCTGGCACCCTCCCTGTTCCAGAACGTGTCTCTGGAGTGGTGGCAGGAGGGAGCTGGCCCTGCTGAGGGGCTCACGAGGAGAAAACCCTGAAGATTCACCAAGAGCAAACTCCTTCCCAAGGACTTCCCTGTGGAGACAAGGAGAAACTGCCCCATGGTTTGACCCACAGAGTAACTCGGTGATCCTGTCCCACAGGACAAGGCACCAGCGTCACAGAGTGCTGATACAGTGGGAAGCTGGGCGGTGGAAGGAAAAGCCTGACAACACAGGAACGGGGGAGCAGGGATGGCAATCTACAATATAAAAACAGCAAAAAAAGGTGCAAACCAGAGCTCACCCTGACAGCCCCTACCTGCCCTGCCTGCACCATCCACCTCTTGCCCCTTCCAGTGCCAACTCTGCTTCAGGCAGAGGGGAAATCATGGCATGGGGGACTTTCACCCCCGGAGGTGTTCACGGGCCGACCATCCCTCACAAACCTGACTCCTGACCTCGGCAGCAGGAGGGAGAGGAGAGGCAAGAGCTGGAATATTCTGCCTGGTCCTGGCAGAGCTGGCTGGGAAGCCATTTCTGTGAGTTTACACAGCTTATACGTTCTCCATGCAGTTCCTGGCCGCCTTCCATTGCAGATGAGAGTTTTATGTCGAATTTTAAGTTTGACCACAAATATTTAAACTTCCTTGGACCACAAATGCTGTATCTTCTTTGTGGTTTAGTTGGCACCAAATGAGTATTTACAGATCCCTATATGTCTGTCTGTCATTTAAATATCTCACGGAGGTGCCAAAGGCTTCCAAAGTGGAGGGGCTCCTCCAGCAGACCCCTGATTCCCCCTCCCTGCCCTTCCTCACCCAGCACAGGGGAGGGAGAGGTGCAGGCACTGGCCAAGCCCTTGCAGAGGGCACAGCTGCTCTGGGCTGAGCATTTCATACTTGCACTCTATTAAGTTTTCTTTCCAGAGAATGTCATCTGAGATCCCACCGTAACTTCCACAGTTCCCTGCCCTGGTGGATACTTGAACTGGGATGAAAGCGTTTGGAATTTTCTCCTCTTCTTTTAGGAAACTGAGTCTACAGGAGACTGTTTTAATGAGAACTGCTAAAACCTCCTAAAGCAGCACAGCTCCCACCTGGACACTGCTCGCAGCCTCCCCACGGGGGTTTTCACTTCCTCAAACGCCAGCGATTCTCAGCGGGCGATAATCCCAACCTGCCGAACTGGGATCCCGCTCTAGGTAAACTGGTCAGAGTGGTTAGTGCCAGTGGCACAACGGTGTCCAATTCAGGCAAGGCCGTTAGGCCAGGAAAATGCAGCCAAATAAACACCATAAAAGATCCCTCCTAAGCATCCAGTGCCAAAGGAGTTTGGTGTTGCCGTTACGTGGAGCTGGATGGGGAGCGCAGAGCTGAGGGTCCCTGAGCTGACACCCAGCTGGGTGGGTGACTTATGGGGAGCAGCAGCACAAAATCTGAGTTAAAGCACACATTGGTTTGAGTCAAGTTGTGTGTGTGTTTCATTTCCTTCAGACTTTTTAGTCTAGGACACAAACTGGATGCTCATCCCACCAATTTCAGGGGAACTTTAGAACACAGAGATGCTGTTCCTGCAACACTGCTTTTCCCATCCCAGTGATCCACAGCACTGGCCGGCCACAGCAGCACTTGGGGAGCTCTCCCACAACTCCCACCACCCCTTGAGGGGCGCAAAACAACGGCGTGCCCAGGGCAAAAGCTCCAGTGACGGCTGCCCACATCAGAGGAAACAGATACCTGAGTCAGAGCCACGGGATGAGAAACCTCTGCTCCACAAACCAGAAGCCAGATGGAGCAACATCAGTGCCGAGCTGCCCCGGTGCTGCTCGCACGCCTCCCCAGCCCTGGATGCTGCTGGGAAGCTCGGGGCACTCTGGCTCTGCTCAGCTTTGGAAGTGGAAAGAGAAGCAGCTTTGCTCTGAACTAACAAAGCCCTCGTGGAAGGGCAGCTCGCGGGGCTGCCGCGTGCAGGGAGGAGCTCCTCCGGCTGCCGGCTGCTCTGTCAGGGCCAGGGCTGAATTCCCTTGAAAACAGAGGGTGGGGATACAGCAGGCAATGGAATAACACCGGGAAAATGCCACCACGGCTCGGCTGGCTGCGACACCACAGCCCCAGAGATGTTACCAGCACTGGCATTCCCCCCCCGCCGCAAGAACCGCGCTGGCAGCGCGCTGCCGGCTCGGGGCAGGGCGGGAAGCGGCTCACACCATTTCCAGCAGCCACTCCAGGGAGGGACAAACGCTCTATTTTGCTCTACAGCGAAATGCTGCCACTTAGGGGACTCCCGATGACGTTCTTGTGCCTGAGAGCCCATGTCCTCTTCCAGGAGGGGCTGCTCCAAGCAGGACATGCTCCCTTAGCCTCCCAGAGAGGTAACTCGCGGCACTGGCCGTGAGCTCCGGCCCATGCGGATCCTGCTCTGCTTTAAGGAAGCAGCAAGCACAGCTCTGCTACTTATACCCAATACTCAGCTCTTCTGGCAAATGATTAATGGCCCGAGTTTTGCAGTTGCTCGCTTCCAGCTGGGCCAAGAGCTGCAAACACACCTAAGGAAGGGAAGGGAAGGAGGAATTGGAACGTTGGCTTGGTGGGGAAAGGAAAACTATTCGCTGTGTCTTTGTTTTCGGGAGAGCTCCTCCTCTCGGGAGCGGGATGCTGAGCGCAGAGCAGGGCCCCTGCCCCGAAACGGAGGAGCTGAAGCAGAACAATAGGGTGGGGACTCTGGATGGGCCCTGACAAGTGGGGTGGGCTGGAGCGGGGGCACCGATCCATCCTTTTGACTTCATTCACACTTACAGCTGCATTAGAGACATTTCCTGAAAGCACAGTAGGAAGAGAGGGGTATTCGCTCACTCCACCCTCCATCTAACACCGTCCTCGCGATCCAGCCGTGCACCGAGAGCCAATTCTGGCCTCTGGCAGAGCTGCAGGCCAGACATTACAAGCGCTGGTGTGAGCAGCACAGGTCCCCACCCGATGAGCAGCACACAGACTTGGAGCACAAAGGAGGGGTGCAGCAGCCAGCAGAAAATGAAAAAAGAAAAAATAAAATCAACGTAGGGAAACGCAGAGCATTGTCCAAGGTGGACAAGAAGGTGTCAAGAATGGGATCTGAGTGTTTGGCTTCGGGACGAGGAAAGGTGCAGCCAGTGGGGGATATCAGATGAAAGGAGGCAGGTTGGGAAGGAGGGCAGCGACAGCCAGGCTGCACGGGGGCCTTGGGGCAGGATCCCACCCCGGGGCGAGCGCACGGCCGTGTCCCCAGCACGTCATCTCCCGGCGGTGCCAGGACCTGCAGCGGGAGCAGGGATTGGGAAGAGCGCGGTGACGAGCCCTGCGCCTGACTCACCCCGGCCCGGGAGCCTGCGCGGCCCCGGCGCATCGGGAGCCTGCATGTGGAGCCTGAAAAACAACTCTTTTTTTTCCCTCTTTTCTAAAAAACAAAAAGCCAGACGCCCTCTGCCAGATCTGGAGTTACTCAGGCTGACTCACAGCAAGGCTCTCCTGGCTCTGCTGGCAGTGCCTGCACGTACCTGGAGTGGGCTGTGCAGGCTGTGCTGGTGGCACCCACGGTGTCACACACCTGGAGCTGTGGCATTCCCCGAGTGCTGTGACAACAGCCTGCTGCAGCCAAGCTAATTATTTTCAGCTTCAAACTTCAACCATTTTTGGTGAATCCCCGAATGAAAAAAAAAAAAAAAANTTTTTTTTTTTTGTAAATGGGAAAAGTATTTCTTTCATTCTCCCATAATACGAATCCAGCAAACATGAAAAACATGAACCCAAACCAAAGCTCAGACATCACATCTGGGGAGAGACCAAGCATGGAAAATTTTAATCCAAAGGTTAATGTTTGGGAAGCTCCGAGTGTGTGAAAAGAGGGGTTAGATGGGTGCTGCTCCGCGGCTCGAACAGTTATTGCCGCCAAGTGGCGGCTTTCAAACGGTGCCTGCCTGCCCCAGCCCAGGCACTCGGGGTCAGGAGCTAAAATAGAAAACAACTGAAATCACTGGAAGCAAACAAACACTCAGATCAGATGCTGGAAAAGCCAAGCGAGGAAGGAGCCAGCAGCAAGAAATGCAACCCGAGCCCTGTGACTGGGAACGGCCTCCTGACTCACCCTGGGTGAAGCGCACCAAACCACGGGGTGCTGGTGGCGCTTGAGACCCTCTCCTGCTCCCCGAGCCCTCCTGTGCCACCTCCAAGATCACTTGACAGCCCTGTGACACTCCTTGTCCCAACTGTCACCTCCATCTCCTTTGCTCACTGCTCTGCAGGGTCACACTTTAGTGGTTGTCACACCTTGGGGCTTTTTTCACCCCACACTTTTCTCACCTGAACCACCATTTCCTGCCCAAGGACAGAGCACCCAACTCTTCCCCTTTCCCCAACTCTTGCCCTTCCCCCCAGCCCTTCCCCCTTTCCCCAACACCTCCCTGTACCTGCCCAGAGCAGCATCTCTGCTGCTCTCCTGCTCACACCACCCTTGCACCGCGAGCTGCTGGGCTCCTGCACCCCCAATCCCGCAGCAGCTCTGCCCTCTCTGAGCATCTCATGCCCTCGTTTTCCCCACATCCTGCCTCCAACATGCCTTTGTCTTCATCTTCTGCATTAGATTATGCCCTTTCCAGACTGCTCCTTCCAGACACTAGAAATCTCTCATCCCCAAAGCTCCAACAGAATAGCATCCTAATTGCCTTTGTTAGGGATGGGGCCATGCCTGTAAAATTGCCACGGCTGCCGCGAGGCCGGGCCGGCACTAACAATAGCTTAAAAGCTCCAGGAGTTCAGCGTGGAGCCCTCCCACACGAAAGCAAACACAAAGAGAAGGCAGCACATGTCTGCAAAGGCAGCTGTGTCAGGTGGGTCGGAGCCCGGCTCCCGGGGCTCCCCGGGGGTGGGAAGGGAAGGCACGGCCCCGGCAGGCGTGAGAGCATCCGGCAGAGCCACGCTGCATCCAGAGGGATGCCGGCCGGGATGCTTCCTGGGATCAGCCAGGGCAGAGCTGCTCCCCAGGGCAGCGCAGGGCTCCAAGGAGCTGCAGCACCCCTGGGCTGGGCTCTTCACTTGCTAGAAGGGCTTCAATCCAGAGTGCCAAGGCCAACAGCTCCTGCCCAGGCAGCTGCTCCCTGGAGCCACGGGAAGGTTTGGTTTTAGGCATGACACTAAAGCAGAGTTGGGGTGTCATACATTGCTGCCCCCAAGGTGGTGGTGCTGCCCAGAGAAGTGTAAGGATGGATGATGGAGTTCAGCTCCTAATATGCTAATTTTGAGGCTCCTCAAGGTGTCAGACACAGCCAGGATGCTGGGGGACACACACAGACCCTGGTCAGAAAAGAGGAGAGGGGGAACTGTCAGCTGTTAGCAGAGAATCTCTGCAAAGAAAGATGGGAAAAACATGGACTAGTGCACAAAAATGGAAATGGTTCTTTAACAAACCATTGGGTAAGGTAACCCAGCTTAGGACCAGTGCCTTGCTTGGCTGAGCCCAAAATCCAGGCACCTCTCACTCCCCAACCGCACTCTGCAGGTAAAAACCTAAATCTGCTGACAACGAACTGCAGAAACACGGAGATAAAAATGAAAAGGAAACAGGAGTGAGGCTGAGGGAAAACACCAGGAAAAGGTGTAGACACTGAATGTTTCTCTAAGCTTAGCCCAGAAAAAAAGGCTCTAAAAGCACATGCAAAGCACCTCTGTCTGGGCACGGGAAGGGAATGGTGATGCCAAGGGAAGACCCCGAGGAGCAGCTGAAGGGAAATCGTGGCAGGGCTCACCTGCAAAGGCAGGGGAAGTGTGTGATGAGAAACGAGAGCAGAACAGGCTGGCAAAGCCTTGGCTCAGGAGTGGGCTCCCTCAGGGTTTGTGCTCATGGCAGCATGTGCTAGCACGCTCAGAGGAGTCCCAACAAAGGCCAGGCAGGCGTGCTCCAGCTGCCCGTGGACCATCGCTCCCTCTCCTCATCCCTCCAGCCAAGGGGGAAAATGTAATCAGAGCAATTTCTATTAGCAAGAATATAAAGACTTGGAAGCTCTGGGCTGTCTCTTGACAACTAATTAATTACCAGGTAGCATCCCCTTGAAGCTGCCAACACAGCACACACAAGTTCCAGCATGATTTAGGGAGAGGGATGAACTTTACAATAAACTCTAGAATTTTACTTCATCTCCCGCCACCATCTGAGATCCTGGGGGAACAGGAAAGGGTGGCAAGAGGCAAAGTCTGAAGCCATCTGGGATCATCATTAACTCATTCACTCGTGGCCTCTGAAACAAAAACGCCGACTTGTGCTGTGAGCAGCAGCTTCCAGCCAGATGAGCTCCTTGGATTCTCCGTTTCTTAAATGCTCTTCTGCCAGTTTCTGCCATCCCTGGCAGTCTCTTTGCCTGTCCCCCAAGGTTTTGTCCCCCAAGGCAGCCAGTCCTTGAAACTATTTAGAAGAGGAACTGTATTTCAAGTCACTTTAGGTGAAATGGTCTTCACTAACAGAAATAAAAAGGAATAAGTGATAAAGTATGGCAAGAAAGGGGGAAAAGGAGGAGAGGGACACAGGGACAGCTGCTGACAGCTTTTATGGGAAAACACAGGAAAATATCACAGTGGCAGAAAGTGCTGTATCTTATCCCCAGGGACCAAGAGGGCTGGGCTTGAGCCCCTGGACATGGTTGGTGTGGCCATGCAGTGCCATGGCCTGCTGGTCCCTCACCTCTGACCACATCCCACTCCTCGCTGTCCTCAACAGAGCATCCCTTTCCAGCTGATTAGTTGCTAATTGTTATGGGACTGGTGTATCAGGGCATGGAGCTACACAGAGTGTCCTCATACAACAGGTACCCCATGCTGGAGGAAAGGAGTGTCCCAGGATCACTCCCAGAAGGAGGACACAAAGGCACAAAGGCTCTTTGGGCTTCAGAGGCTGTCAGGGAGAGCAGTGGTAGCTGCTGACCCTTGTGATGTGCCAAGCTTTGTCAGGACATCTCATACACAAAAAAAAGATAACAACAAGCTACAGCTGAAGATCAGGATGTGTGACCTGTCAGGGAGCTGGGCTTGGGCAGCCAGGATCGGGGATCTCAGAATGGTTTGGGTTGGAAAGGACCTTAAAGATCACCTGGTTCCAACCTCCCTGCAATTAAACACTCCCACGATTCGGTGTCAGCCCCGTGGCAGCACTGTGAGGTCTGAACTAGGAAACAACACGTGAAATATGAGGACATTTAGGGACAGTCATCCCAACACACCATTTCTCAGGCTCTACAGCCACAGGGAGATGGGAGAGGCTGTTCAGCGTGGCACAAATGGCCTGAACTACCCAGTTTTGTCGGCACCCAGGGTGGTATAAAATTGACCAGCAGCAGCACCTTGATCAGCACAGGGGCACAGTGCTATGCTTGAGGACTGACTCGAGGAGACATTTGACATGTCACAACTCTCCCACAGCAGGCAGACAACCCAGGCAGCTTTTGGGAGCAGAAGCCCCCATCTCCCTGCTCCAGGCCACAGCTCTACTGGTGGCCATGGATTTCTCCCTTAGACACCAGCACAGCCACAGGTCATCTTGCTCAGGTGCAAATGTTCTGGGCTAAGCCAAAACATTTCTTTTCTTTTTTTTTAAGATTTACTTGATGTAAGTCCAAAAACTGAGATGACATCAAAGAGCCCATTGAGCAGATCCCCTCCAGAAACACACGGGGACTTTACCTCGTTAGTACAAACACGGTTCCCCTGCAGACTTCCTGGGAACAGCTGAAGCAGCTCTGCACTTCAAAAACCAGCCTGCACATCACAGGGCTGGGGAGGAGCTCAGTTCTGGCTCAGGATTGTTGTCAACCCTTTCAAAGCCCACGCAGGATCACAAACAAAAATTGTCACAGCCCTGGGGGGAACAACTTTCCCTTTGTCCCCAGGAGATGGGCTGGAGAGGCAATGGCAGGGCAGGAGCTGTCACAAGGAGCAGTCGGGGAGGGCGTGAAGTCTGATGTGAAGGAGGGAAAGAGAAGACTTAGAGGATGGATTTACCCCTGCTGGGACTGGTCAGTGATTGTTTCCCATGAGCTAACAAGAGGACTGAATGTCCCTTCAGGATTTCAAACCCGTGCCAAGAGTCCATCTTTCTCTGAGGGATGGCAACTGCCAGCAGTTCTGTCCCTGCTGCAGTCCCCAGCTCGGATCTGCCGCTGGCTGGGGTCTGAGGTCACTTCCAGAGGGACACAGGAGACCTGCAGGAGCCCAGGCTAAGCCGTGGCACGGAGTGACAATCAGGAGATATGCTGCTTCCTGGAAGAGTTGGAACTGATGTGCAAATAATGGCAGAAAAATGTGGGGCAAGGGAGGGTTAGAGAGAGATTAGTCTGGGGCACACTCTGGGAGATACACAATGTTAAGTATGAGGGCAAAGGAAATGAAAACTGGAAACTCAAACATAGTCAAGAATCCAATCCCAGCCTGGGCAGGAAGTTTACACTCTGCTTCTAAATATACATGTTTTTAAATCAACAAGCTTTCTTGTTCCTCAGCTCTACTGTACATCCACACAGAGAACGAACCGGATGGAGGCACTGCCAAGCTCTCCTGGCCAGGTGTTCTGTCCACGAGGGACAGGGACAGGTGACAGGCATCCCTGCCATGCCCCAGCAGGGAAGCAAAGGCTTCCCCCCTCCTGAAGATGCTCTGGGAGAGCAGAATTCCCAGCTCCAAGCTCGTTGCTGGGCACAAAGCACCCAATCCCTCAGGCAGACTCTCCTGTGCTCTCCAAGTGACCATGAGGAGAGGGAACAGCATCCTGTGAGCAGGGCTCAGCTGTGGTGCCTCTTTCCTCCCTTCTCTCTGGCCACTGCATTCATGCTCAGCAGTCTGGATAGTCACATATTTTTTTTAATTTGATATAATTATCTCCTAGAAATTACTATACACAGCCTCTTGGGATCTAAAGCAATTAAGTGAAGATAAATTTCTTTCATGGAGCAAGCTGTCAAAGGATGAAGCAATTTCATTCCCCATTTGAAGTGGAAGCTTTGGGTCATGCATGGTTTATTTGAAACAATGCCATCACCTAAAGCTGCTGATCTTATCTGTCTCTCTCTGTCTCTCCATTTCAAACTGCTGAAGATGTGCAGCGTGGCACTGCCTGAAGTGATGACATCTGGCACCAGGCCAGCTACAGAAACAAGCTGCTCCTCCCCGAGCCTGAGTGCAAGAGGCCAAACATTCCTATTAAAAAGGGGGAAACCGAGGTGAAATCTGGGAAGAGCTGAAAAGCGGGAATCCTGCCCAAGGGAACGGGAGATCCACAAGCACCAGGAGGAGCGAGGTGCCAGCAGGAAGGGGTGGCACTGCCCAGGACAGGATGGGGCATCTCGGAGGGGTAACAGGCTGCCAGGCTGCCTCTTCCTCACCAGGCTGCCCTGAAGCCACGTAAACCAGGCTTCCAGGATTTCATCACGAGGAGGAACAGCCCCTGCCCTTCAGTCTGTATGAGGAGAGACATGGCAGGGTGGAGATTATATCCCATTAGCACATGCATGCTAAATCTCTCAGAATTTCCAGCTAATTCGCTCCTCTCCTCACACTTCACTATGCCAAGATGTTTCATTTTAGACCAAAAAAGCAACATAAAAAATAAACTCATTTAAATAAATCATTCTCCAAAGTGGTGGATTTTATCCTGGGGAGGGGAGGATGCTGTGGAGCAAAGCGGGGCCGTGGTGAGGGCTCTGCTACCTCCACAGGTTCAGCACTGGAGGTGCTCCCAGAGATTCCAGGAAGAAAGGCATGTTTAACAGGTATTCCATACTTCCCAAATGAGGATAACTGGAGGATCTCTCCTTTCCCACATCAGGACAGTCACCAACTCGAGTCACAGGGAAATTGGTGAGGACGCTCATGTCTAAATGGAAGTTGTAGTTATGAGTGTGAAAACAGAGCTGAGCAAATTCAGCTCCCATGGCCTGGCCTGACGAGAGCATTTCATCCACGAGGCTTCTGCAAAGCTCAGATCACTGCTGATTAAATCTTTGCTCATTAGAACTAAAAAAAGTTACTGGTACTAGAGGGAGCTAATAATAAAAACTGGCAATGGGTGCAAGTTCGAGAAGCATCTGGGTGACTTAAGAGTGTAAAAAATGATCTTCAGAAGTGACCTCAGCACCAGACATGTGGCACAGCTGGGAGGTCACCGCAGCAGCTCCAGAAATGCACAGCAACATCCCTGACACACCCTGGGGTGCTGCTCCAAGGCCACTTTTCCATGGGCATCACGCACAGAACAGGTATCAGGTGAAGTGAAACAGCTCTGGAAGGATGTAGCAAACTCCACCTTTTTCTGTGCATAGACATAAATCTCCTTCCTTCCCTAATAATGGCTGCTGTAATAAACATCACATCGTTTATGCTTCAGATAAATACGGAACCAGAATGTAAATCTGTTCTGCTGTTCACAGACCAGGCAGGCAGTAACTCCTCAGAAAACACATTTGTCTTCCTCCTGAGAGCTTGTGTTTATGTGTGCATCCACCTATTCCAAGTACAATGAAGTTTTGGGAAAGTTTAAAAAAAAATAAATCAACGAAATGACTACAAGTAAGAACTACAGTTGTCACTATTCATAATATATAAACATCTAGACAAATATTTGTTACACATGGTGGAGAAAATGCTTTATGTAAAATGCTGGTATGTAAAACGTTAAGGCAAATTTTGTTAATTTAAATAAATTACGGGCTTTACCTTATGTTTAAGGAAATATATGCAAATATGTTACGGGGGAAAATGCGATTAAATTATCTGATGGATTAAATATCCAGCATTTTTCATGTCCCACCACAGACACAGCCAGGCCAGCAGCAGTAAAGCTGCTCATGGGGGGTCTGTGTTTGGGAAGAATTTTAAGGCTTCCCAATGAACCTTCCCTCAGTACCCCCTCGTCTTCCTAAGGGACACGGGTGGCCTGGGGCTGAGGCACTGGCCTGAAATTCTGGGTATCAGGGGTTTGTTCTCATCCTGAAGCCAAGGCTTCCTGTGGGACCAGCTCGGTCCCTCAGCCCCGTGTACCTCTGTTGCCAATCCCTAACAAGGAAATTGCTTTTCCTTCTGTCACAACGTGTTGTGGAGATACGTTCATTAATGCCTGGGAAGTGCTTTGACTTCAATGACTTTGAGAAAAAAAAAAAAAACAACCCAATAAATAAAATCATGGTGGTGTCTTCTTCTCTCTTGGGTTTGGGATGTGACAGCAGGAGGGCACTGAGGGTGACAGCTCTGTCCTGCCATGGGAGCTGGGCTCTCCATCCTCACCCAGCCCCAGCCCAGAGCTGGCAAACGGATTTGGCATCCACAAAAAACAACACAAGCTCCAGCTGGGAGCAGAAACGTGGGGAGCAGACTCCAAGCTCAATGACAGAGGTCACCTTCCGTCTCCCGTAGAGACAGAGTAGATCCCCATCTGTTATTTGGGCTGACCACTCCCTGCATTCCAGCCCGTCCACTTTTTTGGCAGGCTTTGCAGGACGTGGATCTTTCTTATTCAGGATAACAATGAGAAGTTATTAATTGGGTCTTTTTTCGGGTTTCCTGAGGTCCTTCCCATAGCTGTGTTGGTGGATACCACAGCCGTCCTCGCCTTCAGATGGGATTTAAGCATTGGGCAAAGACAAAAGAGCGCCATGAAAGAGGGTCCCTCCAAAGCTGAGCCACGAGCAGAGACAAAGAGTCAGGTCAAGGACTGAGTTTAGTACCAGAAAGAAGAGTCTGAGCAGTGGCAGCGTATCCAGGTGGCAAAGCCTGAGGCAAAGATGCAACCCCGAGTCCCAGAGACCCCTCATGTGATCCAAAGCACCACATTAACACCTGAGCAGCACAAAGACTGTCTCAGGCCACGCTTCATGCCCAGGGCCAGCTCAGCCAGCCAGAGCAGCCTTTCCATTTCCTCAGAGTTTCTCTGGGTAGCAATAAGAGATGGCTCATTGGGAGGGGATCCAGCATTAATGGTGTTTTAATGAGGCCTTTCAATACACTTATAGACTAATCTGCAAATTCCATGAGGTCTGGGCTCTAATATGTCATTCCAAGCACACTAAAGCCATGGCAGTACCTCTTCACAGCCAGAGCTGTGCACTCCCTGGGCCCGATGTCCTGCCAAGAGGTGGCAGGTTTTGTGCCGTTTGGGTGCTGGGGCAGCAGAAACAAGGCCATTTCCCACTGGAAAATCCCAAGGGAAGTGAAGGGTGCACGCAGTGTGCTCCACAGAGGTGCTGCACATGGTCTGACTCTCCTTTCCTAGGTCACTCCACTATTCCCAACTCCGGGAACACACGGTCAGCGAGTTTCTTCAACGGGACATCTCCCGTTTCCCAAGAATCTGTGCCGAACCTCTGGAAGCAGCTTCTAGGACAAAAGGACTGAACACAAGGAAGTTTCCCATATCATTACACAAACCTGGCCTGACCATGACAGGGGTGAGGACCTTGGACAACGAGCGTCATCTGATCCGCACGGAAAGATCCAACCCCAGGCATGGAACAAGGCTGATTTATCCTGTCAGCCTCTGCCTCGAGCTGAAGATCCCATCTCACTTCCAGAAAACACTTAAAAAGAGCCTTTAGCTGACACCAGAGCCAAGCTGTGCAGGGCTGGCTGAGGACCTGACACGTGCTGGGGCACGTGCACGGCTCACACCCTGATTCACGTGGAGCTGACGCCGTGGTTGAAGCGCCCTGTCCAAGATGAGCCCGGAGGAGAGGCAGAGGTGCATCCAAGGCTGGGGAGGAAGGCATGGAAACATCACAAGCCACTTGAGGGAACTCCCCACGCACCGTGGTAGCGCTCCTTCCCTCCACGTGCCAGGAAAGAGGCATTTCAGGGACAGGGAAGGTTCTTTCCACCAGCTGCTGGTTCTTCCCTCCCTGCTTCTCCCTGCAGGAGATGGGGCTGCCTGGAAGGCAGCACCTTGTACTTCCCTGCAAGCCGTGCCCAGACCACAAAGCCACTCTGCCTCTCACTGACAGGGGGGGTTAAGAGAACACGTGTAACTGGATCTTAACACGTTGGCAGGTGGTTCCTCACCTCGCAGTGCGACTGCAGTTCCCACACACAGCTCTCAGCCCTGGGACCATGCAAAGCAGCAGGACCCCAGCTCTGCAGGGCAGGGGCTGCTGTTAGATCTGCTCCTCCTCGCCATCCTGCCTGCCCAGGGCTAGGGGAGGACCTGTTCACGCTTGGCTGTGGCAAAGGGGCTGCAGGGCTGTGAGCTCCTGCTGCCCCCAGCGCCGTTTCGCAGCCCGATGCCACGGCCGCGCGTCAGCAGCCCCGAGCGCTCGGCACGGCCGGGGAGAGAGGACGTGGAAAGCTCCTATGCCCCAGAGACTGCGGTGCACAGGATACGGCCTGGATTAAAATCTGGTCAGCAGAGGTCTTAAAATGTCAGCGTAAACAGGAGGGCAGTGCTGGCGGGGCTGCAGGGAAGCTTGCTCGGGCTTATGCTGCTTAACAATAGGTTCAGTGACCTGGACAAAGAAAACCTCTCCTGATAAAGGCAGCAGATTAGACACCATCTCAAACCCTCCCAAGCTTTCAAGAGAGCAGCTCAGTAACAGGCAAAAACTTGGAATTGCTCAGTCACCTACTCAGGAACAAACCCCGTGCTATTTAACACAGTTAAATGTCAAGTTGTGTCTGCAGGAAGGAGCAAAGGCTGCAGGACACTGGGAGTGTCCAGTGGGTACAGAGGAGAGTGGGAGAGCACAGTGTCACCTCCTCCTGAGGAGCAACACAGTCAGCCACAGCTCAGACACACCAGGAGAGCAGCTCAGGGGATCCGAACCATGCCTGAGACTGTCCCGCCTCTCACTCCATCTATCCAGCTTATGAAAAAAGGATGGGAAATGGGGGGGCTCGGGACACATTCACATATCAGAGTTAGAGCAGCAACCCACAACTGCTCAACCTACAGCAAAATTTAATGATTAGAAACTGAAACAAAGCAAATTTAGCCAGGAAATAATGCATGTTTTTAACAGCAACTGAAACTGGGTCTGGCGACAATTTGCTGAGGATCCTGAAGGGCTCTCAGCCTTCCAGAATCGAGGGTTTGTGCTTTCTACAAGACCTGCTGTTGGAAATTTCCCTGTGGTTTCATGAGGGAGAAAAAACCAGTGGAGATGGCCACAGCTTCCCCAGCTTGCCAGCATCCGGGGCTCTCCTGGGCTGGATTCCCCGTTCCCAGAACTGACGCACAGCACCGTGGGCTCCTCTTTGAAGAGAGGGTTTCTGACCTGCACATTCCTCCCAGAAGCTCCCCGATGTTCAAAGCACCTTGCTGACAGACAGGCAGGTGTGCCTGTGACAGTGACCACCTCCCCAAACCCACTGTGGGGGTGGAAGAAGGGGGAGCAGCCCCCCAAACACAGCCCTGGGCAAGGCACGGGGGAGGGCTCCCAGCTGTGACATTTCCTTTCACCTATACCTGTACAGCTGTTTCCTACAGGGCTGCAGCCTCGAGTGAGATGTGTGAGGCTTCTGTAGGTGCTTGGGAACAAGATGGAACAGAAACGCTTCACACCTGGCCCCAAAATTACAGCACGCTGGCAGGTGGCCAACGTAAACTGGCAGAGTACCAGTTGCAATGGACATCAATTAAGCAGCCTGTCATCCTCAGACTGCAGGCTTTGCTTTTTGCGATCTGCATCGCTCCTTAAGCCTTCAGCAGCACCAGCACTGGAGTTTTCCAGATGGGATCATTTCCCGCAGATTCCACTCGCTAGATTTATTGCAGGTTTTTTGTTTTTTTGTTTTTTTTTTTCTTTTTAACCCACCCCCCCCCTTCAAGAGGCTGAACTGTTATTCCACATTGCAGATTTCTCCAGGGCTGGATTCAGCGTCCTCGTGCTGTGCTAGCGCTTGTTTGCCATCGGTTCCCTTCACCCTCAGCTGCAGAAACTCAGTTTTAAGAGTATCCTCAGAACTCTCTTAGTTTAAAAGGTGATTAAAAACTGAGGCCAAATGACAACTGAACAGGATTCCTCTTTGGAAGATGCCCTGCACAGCCCTAGGAGATGTTGCAGCAGTCACTGGACAGGACTTGAGCCCATTGCTACAATGCTGCATTAAAACAGCACAACCAGTGTTGCCTCCTCTGCCACCCAGACCTGGGGACATGGACTGAGCCTGGCACTTCCCACTGTGCTAAAGGCACCTGGCAAAGGCAGAGAGAGGCTCCCGTGGTGCCCACACAGCCCCTGGCACTCGCGGTTCAAGGTGATGCCAAGGACAGCTGAGGAGTTCAAAGCAGGTGATGTTCTCCACGCTACCTTCGTGGTGGCACAAAACCCAGCCTCTCCTCCTCACCCCATGACATCACCTTCCAGCATGGCCCATAATTTAGTTTAATGGCCTTGTACAATCCAAAGGCACCACATGAAAGGGAAGGTCGAGGCTGGGATGGAGTTCAGATACTGGTCAGAAAATGTAAACATCTCTTACTCTGCCGCCTCGGGGCTGCCAGCTCCTGCCAAGTCCCCGCTCCGAGCAGGGCTGCCTGTGGCAGGGATCTTTCACGGCTTGTTTGGAAACCCAGGCAGGCAGGAATGGAAGGAGTTTTTTCAAGGATGACTCCTCCTTGGACTCTCCTGCTTGGGGCTCCGATCTCTGCTCACAGTTTCCCTTTTCCTCTCTGGACCAAGCTCCAAGCTGGAAGCTCTCGCTCTCATGGGCTGAGAGCATTTGCCTGCCAGCTGGAGGGAGATGCTCCAAGGCTATGGAATGGGAATATGGAAAGGATGCTGAGAAAACAGTTACATTTGCTCACTGGGGTTTTCTCTCTGCTTACAAAGAGTTTGTGCTCTCAGAGCCTCGGTCTTGCTACCTTTTCTCCGATGCCTTGCGAAAAGTCCTCCCAAAATCACTGTAGAGTGGCCACTCCAAGGTGGATTTAATCCCTGGCATTCCAGGAGTCATTAGGTCTCGGAAAGGACAAAAATCCTGGTGTTTAGAGGCATGACAGAGCCCCGTCACTCCAACAGCTACTCCTCCTGGGCTTTTAAACCTGGGGCTCCCTTTCCAACAAGCATCAGACATGACTACACGCTGCCAAGAGATCTCTGAGAGTCTTAGGAAGACTGAAATACCATAAATAAGTGAAGTGAATAACAAGACAGGACTAATTTTAGCCCAAGTCTAAATAATAATTAGCTCCTAAACAGCTAATCCAAAGGCTACTGCCAATCTAGAGCATGTTGGGGCAACTAGAGAGAGGGGCAGCTAGATCTGAACTATCCACCTGGGCTGGACAGTGCAGAGGAAGGAGATTTGGGATTTCTAAGGAGAATAAAGCTTGGGGTTTAGGCTATCTGCACTGACAGGTGAGTGAAACAAGGAACAGCACCAAGTGTGGGAAGCTCACTGGCCACCCCGGAGCTGGAGGAGCCCCTCAATACCCAGCTCGTAGGTCTGGCTGTAAAATACTGCTAATTAATTTTCAGAGCCTTGCATTTTAGGGCTTTTCATTTGCCTGGTGAGGTGAGACAGGGTTGAGACCAGTTGAGTGGTGAGTATCTGAGACAGTCCACTCCACATATGAGCGTGCACATGAGGGAAAGGGGAAAAACTGCCTTTCTGTTTGAGAGGAGGGAACCACAGTGACTGGCCCTATAAGCACATGTATTAATCATGCACCGTCTGGTTTTAATCCACACACTGCTGATCCTGCGTCTCACTGTATTGTTATCAGGGGAAGGAGTATTTCTCCTCAATCTTATTCACCAGCCAAAAGCCTGAAAATGCAAAAAACACATTTGTGAAGTGCCTTCCCAAGGACCCTGGGCCCCGGACCTGGTGAGCTGGGGCTGCTGCCTTTTTATTGGCGTTTAAAAACCTTTTATTAACGTGTGTCAGGGCTGGGGGAGGAGAGACAGGCTCAGGTTTCAGGACCCCCCATGCAGAGAGGTTTATTGTGGGAAGGGACATTAACACTTTCTCCTCCACATCTGCCCACGGCTGGGGCATGTGGTGGAGGGCGTGCTGCAGGCACAGGCCTGGGGGATGCACACGCTGAGCCCACAAAGAGCTTGCAGGGATGTGGGCAATCCATGCCTGCAGAGAGGAGAACCTCCCTGCCCTGCTCCACACATCAGGGCTATCTGCAGCCCTCATCCAGCTTTGCCACGAAGCTCCATGGGGTCACTGCAGAGCAGGATGCTCCCGAGACAACAGCATCCAGCGAGAGCTGAGGAATCCGGGCCGTGCCCCAGATTCCCAGGGCTGCACCCACGCACCCTCACCAGGACTCTCTTTAACCTCAACACGACCCAAGTGGTTTCCATTACCAGCTCCCCACAGCAGCACCGTGACTCTACAGTTGCCACCTTTCTCTTTCCCCACCTTAACTCAGCCATGCTGCTGCTCCCTGCTCTTGCCTCGGGTCCAAGGCTGGGTGAGGGAGGTCCTGGCAGTGTCTCCCTGGGCTGCAGAGGCTGCAGACACAGCTGACAGCTCAGGCACCAGGCTGCATAGTTTGCTGCTGACTGGTATGGTCGGTGGTGTTCCATCACACAAGCTGCAGTGGAGATGTGCCCAACACACACACCCAGGAAAACAACACCGAGTTCTGCTCACCCCGGAGCCAGCTTTTGTTGGTTACAGCTCCAATGACAGTGCAAGAGACGATGGGAAGCTCTAAGTGTCCCACTGGCTCCAGCAGGAATTCGAACGCGCGGCTTCATGGCAGCGAACGGAGTCAGAACGTTTTCACTCAAAATAAGAGCCAGGCCAAATGCTCAAAAACTTACTGAGAAACTCTGGCTGAATTCTGCACTCCATCTGCTAAATGGGACGTGGAGAACAAAAAGGAGTGGGAAGCACAGTGTTTGTCCTATACAGCTTACAAAACAACCACCCTCTTGGTAGAGCCAAGAACCCAACACCATTTTAAGCCCAATTCCCTCCAGTTCTGCCTTTCAACAGATTCTTTTCCTCTGAAATGTTACAAATTAATTAAGAAGCTAGGAGGTAAAAGAGTAGGGTAAGGATTTGGAGCATCAGCAAGCAAGGTGAGATACCCTTGTGGTAAAAGCCAACTGTATCTTCCTTGCCATGCAAATGGTAGAAAAGGGACCCAGAGTCACTCTGGCACACCAGAACCCTCCTGCCAGCCCACAAGACACTCACATTGTGCCATATAAAGAGCAGTACATTCTCATTGCCTCTCCAGCAAAGAATTTGGGCTGAAAACTGGGCCAAGACTGAGAACACAACAGAAAGAAATTGGGTGCAAAAAATAACTCCTGCTAAAAAGCAACAAAAAACCAGTATGGGAAAAAATCAGTGCCAGAGAGAGCTGCTCGGCTGCCATCGCCCGCTGGAGGCTCAGGGACACGGATCCCAACATGCCACCATGCTCAGCACAGACATGCACCCTTCCACTGCCAACAGCCCAGAGATGCATCTCCCAGGCTCAGAATGGTTTGGGTTGGAAGGGATCTCAAAGACCATCCAGTTCCAACCCCCTGCCATGGACAGGGACACCTTCTACTAGACCAGGTTGCTCCAAGCCCTGTCCAACCTGGCCTGGAACTGATGAGCTGCTGAGGAGCTGGATTCATCTGGGATCTGCACGCTACAGGGAGGGCAAGGAACAGATGGTGGCCTGGAGATGGCACACAGGTTTAAGTTGGGTTGGGGGATTCTTTGCTAGAAAGTGCCTTTTTGTATCTTGCTCACAGTCACTCTCACGTGGGTTTGTGCCTCCCAGTCCTGGCTGGCTCTGCAGTGCCTTCTGCAACACCCCACTCCTGCAGAGTCCAATAATTCCTTCATTAATGATACAGAGGGATGAGATTTGTGGAACAGGGCAGTCACTTGACTGTATTGATGCAGCTGCCACTCCAGTCTCTTTCTAGAACGTTTCCAAATCGCAGAAAACAGAGTAGGATCATCCAAAGAGGTCACTTTGCCTCCTATCCCAAGGGGTTTACCTCAACCCAAGTTGTACCTGAGAGAGTCACCCAGCCTGCTTTGAAAATCTCCAAGGCTGAAGAGTTCCTGAAGACTCACTAAGGAGGCTGCTCTCAAGTGCTGAACTACCCAAAGGTATGAAACCTTTCCTAAAGTCTAATTCTAATCTATTTTGCTGCAATTTCTGCCTATTCCTTCCTGTGCTTTTCAGCATGGAGCTAGAGGACAGCTTGTTCTCCTCTCTGCCTTTTCCCCAAATTTCCTTTAGACTAAAAAGCCCCAGCTCCCCAGGCCCTTCTTGGAAATCAGGCTTTTGAGCTCTCTTTTCTAACTCACTGTCCTCCTCTTCATCCACTCAGGTGTCCTCTGCACACTGAACATGCACACCTGCTGTTTCACCTGTCTGGCCATTAATAAAAACACTGGTCAGAAAGAAATAAAGGGGTACAGGCACGGCCAGGCCTGGCTGCTTCCCTCTGGGATCGGTGCTGCTTTTTCAGCAGAGCTGAGGTAACACCATGCCTGATATTCGTGAATTCCTGGGTGGCTGGTGCTGAGCTGTGAGGGCACCAACTCCCACCTGCGGAGTTGTGAGGTTCTTTATAAAGCACCAGGACCAAAGGGAGCTGGGACAGGGAGAACTCAGCTCGGAAGCTCAGGTGTAGCTACAGGACAGACACGAAGATGAATGCAAGTGCCTGGCAGGGCAAGTAGATGGCACTCCAAATAAACTGGTGTGTGGTTAGAGGAGGCAGAGTTCGGGGAATACCGACCCCCTCCCACAGGTTACAGGGCACCAAGGCTGCTCAGCCACCTCATGCCTGCTGGGGCTCTGGCTTGTGGCTGCTGGGAAAAGAATCCCTGTATAGGGGCACTGGGATTGTCCTCAGGAGAACCCCTGTGAGGCCACACTGGGCAAACCTTAGGGCAGCAATGGCAACTGCATGCTTCTTATTTTAACCCTGTCAAATAGAGCCTTGAAAATTCATGTTTCCACAGACACTTCCCGGACTAAGGTGCTTCCCCAAACTGGGAGGGCTCTTGGTTTTACTGGGAGCCCATGCTCCTGTGCTGCAGGCAGTGCTGTGAGCACAGGTTGGGGCAGACAGAGAAGTGAAACAGAAATTCGCACCTTTGGGTCCCTCTGTGAGAAAAGCCCTGAATTTCTCACCGTCATTTCAGGACAATGTCACGAAGAAGAAGTGGCACAGGGAAAGGCACCTTGCCACTGTCACACGCAGGCTCTCCACAGAAACCTGCCTCTGCATCCCCACTTCTCCTCCTGGAGCACCAACCCCTCAGGGAGGGGACACTGCAGCTTCCCAGATGAGCCACGTTTTTGGAGCTGCAGTTCTGCCTCCGAGCAGGAAACTGTTGAGAGCCACTCTCATCCTGCCGTGCCTCCGAGGGCGTGCAAAACAAATGCCATTGTGCCTCCTCCATCCCCCACCAGGCTCAGACACATTCTCCAAGCGCAGCCCCCAGATCCCTCCTGGCCAGGTGGTGGCAGAGAGCAGACCCAAAACCCCACATCAACAAGGGAACTGATTTCATTATTCTAAAAACAAACAGCCAAAGGAAAGTTCAGCCTAGAATGGGCTCCTAGAGCAAAGAAAGGAAAATAGAGAGCGGGCAGTGGGGAATGCTTCATATTCCTAAAAGCCTTTTGTACGTTAACACATGGTGTCTGCTTCTCTCTAGTCACCTATTTATCACTCTCCTCTTTAGAGAAGGAAAAAAGTCCTGGCTGCCTTCCTAAGGCAGAGTTTTGTGGCCGGGGGGAGGGGGAGGGTGCTTTAAGCATGATGCAAACCATTTGGAGTGCACCGAGAGCTCTGCCAACACAAGCTGCACTATTTAAACAAGTGAGGAAATGATCGTATATACAACATGCCAGCGAGCACACACACACCAGAGGAAGTCGAGAGGGGTTTTCATGACACAGAGCTGGATGTCAGCGGCTGAAAGGTCGATATTTTCCCTTAACACCCTTCTCAATGACTTAATCGTGTTCCGTTTGCACAGAAAACTTCCCAAGAATAAAAGTCTGGAGGAATCGAGGGGGGATGTTTGGCCTACTGCTGACCTTGTCCGAGGTCCTCTCCACGTAGCAGGGCTCCTGGGGGGCGACCAGCAGGGGAACGAAGCCCGAGAGCAGCCGATCCTCTTCCAGGCTAAGCAGGGCAAGGTCGTCATCTGGGTCCTTGTACAAGGGCACCTCCGACTGATTCACTGTGGTCAGTATGTTACAGAAGTCAGCCAGCGTCGCCCACACATCTACTGAGACCCTGGGAGAACGAGGAGAGACGTGAGCAATTCAGGGCTGGAATGCGTTGGGAGTTGCCTGCAATGCTGCAGCGAATACCAGAGAGGTGAGGCGAGGCGAGGCCCGGCACCGCTGCTGCCCTGCCCCGCGGGACGGCTCCGCAGCTGCGCTGGCACCGACCCCGGCAGCGAGCGGGACCCTCGCCCGCCAGCGCCGACCCCGGCCCGCGTCCCCCTGCTCGGGG